>JAECUM010085060.1:0-16430 GCA_016617855.1 Megalonaias nervosa | reverse complement strand
TGTGTACCTCGTAAGCCAGCTTATTTCAGCTTTTTATCATTGATATTATGAGCAATGTAGATAAATTCAAAGGAAAGTGTAAATATGCCCATACGACGAACCATATTTTTGTACTTCACTTGGTGTAAGTTCAGTTTTAAGGTTTTCATCCAGCCCATATTATTTTTATCTCTCACTCCAGATTTCTGCGTGTTTAGTCCCTTCTGCATGAGAGGGAAGGGGGAATGGAAAACTGAAAGGATTGCGTTTAAATTCTGTACCATCTTAAATTCGTGTAGAAAACAGGGATTATTTATTCATTTTATCATTATTGTCATACGTCACTAATGATTAATGAGTGGAAATTCAGCACTGAAATATAGGCCTAGAAATGATCGCACACAGTTCCATGAATGTATATATATATGCATATTATTACGCTATGGGTGGATCATAATTTGATATACCAGTAGTATTGGTATATCAAATGGCTTTATACCAACACTTTCAAAGCCGTTTTATTCTTAATGCATGTGGTATATATATATATATATATATATATATATATATATATATATATATATATATATATATATATATATATATATATACTAACTGAAAGATTGTATTCGACACATACCTCAGCAGTGCACTGTTAACATTGTATTGGTATGTTGTTGTTGTTTTTGCTGTAGGGTTTAATACCATTGTTCAGCACAAGATGGGCTATACATGGCAGCCAGTATAACTTGTGGTGGATGAATCCTGGGAACTCTGAGAAGAGCCACCGACCCACGAGAAGCTATTTGCAGGCTTTCTCATGTACCCACAATAGTATTGGTATGTAAAGAAACTTTCCTTTTATCAAAAGTAGTGAGTTCAGTACGTTTGGGATATTCGTTTTTACTGTGTAATATAGTACACATGCTCATTCATTTAATTTTAACGTTCACCTCAATAATGCGATTCAATGAAAAGTATTAATTACATCATTATTGTAAATATCTTCAGTAAAACAAATAAAACTCTAAACATTTTTTAATAAATAAAAAATATTAAAAAATTTTTTTTTATGTTGATCTTCGTAGCTTCTGCATAGAAAGCACTTCTACCTTTCCAGTTGCAGAGTAGGGCGGTTTTTTTTTTTTGACTCTCTCCACCAATGAAAAGAACACCGCCTGAACGATGATGCTTAGTGTCTCTATTTCAAAGCTTATTTTGTTATTTTTCAATTTAAACCTTAGCAGTACTTATGTTTAAATGACCTTATCAGGAACAATGCAAAAATTTCTTTTCACCATCAATTTCATTTCTGTTCCAGTAAAATTCCGTGTTTTAGTACCGAGCAAACAGCAAAAACAAAAAAGAAGAAAATACAGACTATTACTATCCTTAACCCACTTGTAAATTTTAGTGATTCACATATGCAATATATATGTTAGAAATCAACTTTTGTGCCATCATTAAGACCTACCATCATCGTAAGCATATGACTGCTCTATGTTTGTTTTTATCTACCTTCCGGAACATACTGCATTATGTTTGCAATGACACCATTGTTCCTTTCATTCTTTGTTACTGAATGTGAGGTATTAGTGATCTCTTTTGTAGCATCCGAATCGGAGAACTTTGGTTGTCTCCAATAAGTATGTTTGCAGACATTATAGGTTTTCCGATGATGCTGAGATGATAAACAGGTCCCAGTCACACCAGATTTCAGACACACAGCACTCTCGTCATCATTTGTCTACATCTCTTTCAGTTCAAAATTAAATCAGCCGACAAATAAAAAGTCGACATTTTGCAAAATTTAGATCTTTACTGTTTGGAAAAGTAACGTCAATGACAAATTGTGATCAAGTAAATGCAATCCTGAATTGTTTTATTTTTATTTGTAAGTAAACCAAATACTAGATTCCATTTCTTCATTGACCCAGACTTTGGAAGCTCTAAATTCGTAGATTTTCGAGTTTTCATACAAAGTAGGCAGCACAAGTCTCTATAATGGGTTGCACCCTGATAATATAAACAATATTATTCCTTTACCAAATAACAATACCAAATAAATGTACATATAAGTGAAAAAGAGGCCAGAAAATAATAACATGTACAACAGTATGTATTCTTTATTTATATCCTACATCATAATTAGCATCCATTTCTTATTTTTTCTTCTCTATAATTTATTCTGTCTTCCTAGATTTTATTGTACAAAACTATCACCTCCAACACCACTTGTATATTTCTACCCTCTTTTCACCTCAAGCCATTATCCAGCAAGCCCAGTGTTTTGATTGGAAAAACCCTGACAAGTGGTCATAATATATATATATATATATATATATATATATATATATATATATATATATATATATATATATATGTGTGTGTGTGTGTGTGCGTGTGTGTGTGTGTGTGTGTGTGTGTGTGGTGTGTGTGGTGTGTAGACAGATAGATAAATAGATAGATAGCGATATAACTTGATTAGACGTCGATTCAACTATCAATTGACAGCCTCCCCCATCCCCCCCCCATTTTTTGAGCTCCAGAATGCTACTTCTTCTTTCATTATTTCATCCTATACGTCGGAGTGTATTTTGCAAGACCAATCCATCTGAATTCGTGACTTGTCGTCAGTGGACCTAAGCTGAACTTTAGAAAAATACATAAGCCAAACTGGAAAGTTCGATAGAATTTAAGACTACAAAACCAACATAACATACAATTACACTAATTAGTGGAATCCTCGTCTAGTCATAGTAAATAATTTTGACTGCAAGTTTTTGTCTTTACTGGTTTTTGAGAGTGCTGACACGACACGTTGATTGTTTTGTCTGTGAAATCTTTGAAAGGATGCAACTGAGCATGTGTAAATTTCTGGCAAGAACTTACCGACCCATATAAAATATCACTTGGGAATTCGATCCAGGCAATGGAACAAAATTATAAATCAAAGGAGAACTTGCAATGCATCAAACCCAAACAGTCCTGATACAGAAACATTCAAAATATTATTCAAGTAACTGTAGACACACGTATTGTCATTATTATTGACATGAAAAGGATCACACCAGCGCATAACATTTTGGGGTTTCTGAATGGGATTAATGGCAAGAAAGCATGAAAATATTTGAATTGGCAGTATTTGTTCTTTCTTTATATAATTTCAAAGATTACAGCTAGAATTATCATTCTCATATATATATATATATATATATATATATATATATATATATATATATATATATATATATATAATGATCAATCCTGCATACAGGACTTTATCTCACCATTAGTCCTACAGATGGAAAGGGTCAAACATGTTTAAACACTTTTTTAATATGATTGAAATCAAATAATACATATAATCATATACTTTTTCCCGATGGCGTTATGTTGTTTATTAGATTTATATCTGCTGGCCTGTCCAAACCAGGAACATATATGTATTTTATGTATGTCTGTGTTTACATCATTACACATAGAAGTGTCGGTAATCTGATATTTGTATTCTTCTTCCCAATGGGGTGGCTGAGTGCTCACCTTAACCGAGGAATGTCTTCTCAACTCTGCACACATGGCTTTGAGTCTCGGGCTCTGGGCAATATTGATGTGTAAGAAAGCTGCCAGTAGCTTCACGTGGATCAGTGGTACTTACCGTGTTTTTTTCCAGGTTCTTTCTCCGTCAGTTATACTGGCTGCCATATATAGACTATCTTGTTTTGAGAAATGGCAATAAGTCCAAAACAACAACAACTTTCTAAGCCGCCAGCTAATTGTACACTTTCCATGTGTGATCTTTTTTTAATAATTACCCTTCCGACCAAAATAGTATACAACAACAATTTTGATTGGTTTGTTTCTTTGTACTCACCCTATTTTAGCTAATGTTAGCAAACAATAGTTTGCATGCTGTATAGCAAGTGACCATTTCTACAACCGACCAGATGAAAGGCATAATACAAGATGAAATTCTACGCTACCTAATACTTGTGTATTAACAAAAGATGAACCATCACAGGTCCTGTTTCTTTAATGGTTACGCCGGCGGTTATTGCAGACTATGATTACTTAAGTAGTTAGTGGGTAAGAGATAATGAACATGCGCATCCTTTTAGTGAGACATTCCTCCAGTCTAAACTGATTAGTTGCAGAAAATATATAATAATTATGGAACGCTGCTCTAGGTATGCAGAGGAAAATTTAAATGATTGTCATTGGAAACAAAATGTATGTCAAATTCTTTTTTAATTTTTACCATAATCGCTTTTATATTGCATTTATTGCAGCCCAACCAGATTTTCACATTGGGAATAATATTTGCCTGGCATTGAATTTTAGATATCCCTGGCACTGCGTGTATCTACCCATATCATTCTTATGTTTAGGATTCCATATGTATATAATTTATTGGTATACCTTTTAGACGCATGTGACCGTCTTTGGTGTCTTTTGAAAAAAAATGGAGGGACAACGGATACATGTTCTTATATATGAGAGTATACTTCGAATATTTTTCTGTACTATTTCATGTGTTTTATACTCATAGCTATAAATATACCAAGAATATTTATTTTGTTTGCGGTCTCATAAGTAGAATGTCTGTAATTAAACGTAGTACATGTACTAGGTATTAGCTTAGTTGTATTATCCCTCCATTCAATAAAGAGTAATATGTAGATTCTAACACTAGACCTTCAAAAATGGAAACAATTGTTCTAAAGTTCTTGACGAAACCCTGTTATTTTTCTAATTAGGGAGTTCAGCTAAACACTACAAAATTGGGTAACATACACTACGTAAAATATGTACATAGAACCCGATGATTTCAATGTGGGATTCAAAGTTTTAAATTATAAATAATTGACTACAAAATTAACAAGCAGATCAGATACAGTGTACATTGTGATAAGCAATTTTCACAAAAGGTGGTTCACCAGTTCAGTATAGATGCAAACAGCAGGACGTGAAAGGTGTTTGGCTGTTATCAGAAGAAAGTTAGATAAATCCGTTTACTGCGTCACGGAATAAGGCAAGAATATAACTTCGTTATGCCTTTCATCGATTCTGTGTAATTGACTTCTTTGACATGTACAGTATTACCTTCAGTAGCTTTCTTGTTTGTCTTCAAAGGGAGATTGCAGACCTGCCAGTTCTTACCATTTTGCCGTAAGTATTACGAAAATTACGCTCAAAATAAGGACTTACGAAATACAAGCAAAAACTACGGAAAAATTCTCGTTGCCGAAAATTACGGATAATTGGTTCATCGCATTTTGATATGGATCCGGGTTTCATATTAGAATTAGTAACATTACTCAGGGAACCAGACTAACGTTAGAGCAGCACCCCAGACGCATTAAATTGCACCTATTTGTTCATGCAAAGCGTCTGCATGATCAAACTGTTGATCATAGATTTTTTTTTTTTTAAAATGGCGTCCAAAAAGCGATGCATGTTTAACTAACGTCTGACTGGACAGTTTATCTGGTAAATTTTCATCCGATAATGACCTATTGCAGAAAAATGAGAATAATTTAACACGGAAGATACAAATAAAAACAAACTAATGATTTTTGTAGAAAGAATGCATGTGAGATTTCGACTGCGGCAATCAAGTTCATTTTTCCTTATACAACTGGTGGCTTTTATACTCAGCCAACTCTGCCATCAACCCCTATATTTTACATTCATTTTTAACAGCAAAGAGATATTTTGAATCTTTTTCTGTGACAAGGCAGCTAAATGAATCAGTATGTGCCTTATGCATGAATAAAGTTCACTAATACTATAACAAATTAGCATACTCTTCATCACATTTCAACGATCAAGAATTTTAGATATTTACCTATGTAGCAGACATACGTAAATACGTAAGCCAAGTCGGCTGTTCATTTGCAGCCCAAGTTACGCATTTGATCTTCAATGTTAATCTAACTATGACAGGCAGTCACCAGATAAGCCAACCCATTTTCAAGCCTGACTCAAAGTAAATCTAAACCACATTAAATATTTACCTTCTGTGTGAATTATTACATGGTCGGCTTATGATAATTAGGTTCATGCCTTCTACTTTAAAAATTAGGGAGGTGTCAAAATTCGAAACTATCCAGTTTGACCTTGAAAATTTAAATGCCAGTCAGATTAGGGGAAACGCTTCTCAGTTTCAAACTTTGGGCAATTCTAAATAAAACGCAACCTCAACATGTGTAAAATTTACAATCGTCGGTTTCCTATGTTGCATGGCAGTTGATTGAGAGCCATGATATAGAGCAACAACTATGAGACACCTTCATACTTTCATTTTAATTTCCACACTTAAACCTACAATTTCCTTATAACAAGTCAATATCATCATCATTTTTCATAGCTAATATATCCTGTAGTGTTAGAGCCTAGTGATATCTCAGAGCAAAAAGAGTACTATTTATGAAATCTCAAAATGTAGTGAATAAAAGATGTAAAAGAAGCCAAGCTAATTCGTTTGTAAAATAGCTGCAAAGTGCGCATCGTAAGTACTTAACAAAATATGAACGATGCACAGCATATATAAACTGACCAGAACTCTCTCACTACTTTCATGAAGAAAGTCAAATCTATACTAGAACAGAGAAATCTGAGGTAGACTGTAAGGGAGGCAACTCATCAGGTAACAAACTGCATTGACCAAACTTTGTAAATGAACCACACCATTTCGGATATTTAAAGATTGAAATTCTATACCCAGATTCACCCCATCTGTTGATAAGACAATATGTATAGATAATGTATTTTAAGAACACTAAGAAGGTCACCTATGCATCATTGTCACACTGGCCAGCACATATTGTTGCTGAAGCTGCTGCTATTTAGAGACGTTTGTTTTGCTAGTGATTGTAACCTGCAGAGAATCAAACCTAAAGCAAACAGAAAATCATGCAAAGTAAAAATGGGGAGGAGAAGAAAGCACAATGTCAAAAGAGACATCCATTTCAAATAATTCACCAAACCTAGAAAGAAGCTGATACAGATACGTCTGCTGCTGTGAAAGCCCCACAACAATTTCTGCAGATGATTCCCAAGGAAATCCTTGACGTTGTCCTGACTAGTAACATCACCTCGGCAGGTGTGCTCCCATACACCTTGAGGTCTTCAAGAACATAGAATCCTGGCCTTCTTATATATAGGTCAATATAACTTAAATTTCTGTAAATAAGATGAACTCTATGTATTGAAACATTACATCATGACTACATAGGAATGTAAAGTCATTAAATTAGGAAAATATACAACCTTCGTACTGAAAATGTTGATAAACTGAATAAGTATGTGTAATACTTCAATTCAACCAACTTGCATGCAACTTATAAGGCTTTTGTTGTTCATTAGAACAAAGGATCAGAAGCAATACCTATTAACTCTAAGAGTGTTGAGTTAACTCCCTTCTTTTACTATGATTAAGTGCTATCATATCTATAGGAAGTGTATGTTTGGAATATCCAATTATGTCTGATTCAACAAACTGAGGTAATAAGGACATGATTTATGGAACACTGAATGACTTTTGACAAGACTGAAGAAATGACACCGGTTCTTAAGAATGTATATGCCAGTCAGATTAGGGGAAATGCTTCTCAGTTTCAAAACTTTGGGTAATTCTGAATAAAACGCAACCTAAACATGTGTAAAACTCACTGTCGTCTGTTTCCTATGTTGTATGGCAATTGTCGATAACAAAGTCATGATATAGAACAACAACTATGCTACACCTTCTTACTTTCAGTTTACTTTCCACACTTACACCGAGAATTTCCTTATAATAAGTCTATATCATCACGTGTTTCATAGCTAATATGTCCTGTAGTGTTAGTGCTTGGTGATATCTGTGATATCTCACAGCAAAAAGAGTACTATTTCTGAAATCTCAAAATATACTGAATAAAATATGTAAAAGAAGCCAAGCTAATTCTCTTATAAAATAACTGCAAAGTGTGAATGCTAAGTACTTAACAAAATATGAACAATGCACAGCATATATAAACTGACCAGATAACTCTCACTGATTTGATGAAGGAAGTCAAATCTATGCAAGAACAGAAAAATCTGAGGTAGACTGTAAGGTAGACAACTCATCAGGTAACATAAACTGTATGAACCAATCTTTGTAAACTGAACACACCATTTCTTAAACGTAAACAATGTAATTCTATACCCAGATTCATCAAATCTTTTGATCAGACAATATGTACGGATAATGTATTTTAAGAACACTATTAAGGTTATCTTTGCATCATTTACACACTGGCCAGCACATATTGTTGCTGAAGCTGCTGCTATTTAGAGAAGTTTGTTTTGCTGGTGATTGTAACATGCAGAAAATCAAACTTAAAGCAAACGAGAAAATCATGCAAAAGTAAAAAAAAAGGGGGATGTGAAGAAAAAAAACAGTGTAAAACGGGACATCCATTTCACATAACTCACCAAAACTGTAAAGAAGCTGATGCAGATACATTTGCTCCAGTGAAAGCTCCACAACAATTGGTGTGGCTGACTCCCAAGGAAATCCTTGACGTTGTTCTGAGTAGCAATATCACTTCAGCAGGTGTGGTCCCATACACCTTGAGGTCTACAAGAAAATAAAACCCTGAACTTTTTATATATAAATCATTGTAACTTACATTTCTGTAAATAAGATGAAATCTATGTATTAAAATATTATATCATGAGTAGATATGTATGCAAAATCATTATATTACGAACAGATACAACGTACGTACTGAAAATGTTGATAAACTGAATAAGTATGTGAACTACTTCAATTAAATCTCCTTGCATGAAACTTAAAAGGCTTTTGTTGTTCAGTAAAAGAATGGATCAGAAGCAATACCTGGTCACTCTAATGGTGTTGAGTTAACTCTTTTTTTTTTTTGCTATGATTAAGTGCTATCAAATCTATAGGAGGTGATTGTTTGGAATGGCCAACTATGTCTGATTCAAGACATCGAGGAAATAAGGAAGTGAATTATGGCACAGTGAATGACATTTGACAAGACTAAAAAAATGTCACCGGTTCTTAAGAATTCATAACTAGTAAGATTAGGGGAAACGCTTCTCAATTTCAAAAGTTTGGGCAATTCTGAATTAAACGCAACCTCAGCATGTGTAAAGTTAAAAGTCGTCTGTTTCCTATGTTGTATGGCAGTTGTCGATGATTGAGAGCCATGATATAGAACAACAGCTATGAGAGACATTCATACGTTCGTCTTACTTTCAACACTTAATCCGAGAATTTCCTGATAGCAAGTCAATGTCATCATCATTTTTCATATCTAATATTGCCTGTAGTGTTAGTGCCTGGGGATATCTTTGATATCTCACAGCAAAAAGAGCACTATATATGAAATCTTAAAATGTAGTCAACAAAGGTTGTAAAAGAGGCCAAGCTAATTCTCTTGTAAAATAACTGCAAAGTGTGCGTGCTAGGTGCTTAACAAAATATTAACAATCCACAGAATATATGAACTGACCAGAACTCTCACTGATGTCTTCATGTAAGTCCAATCTGTACTAGAACAGAGAAAACTGAGGCAGACTGTAAGGGAGACAACTCATCAAGAAACTTAAACTGTATGGACCAATCTTTCTAAACTGATCCACACCATTTGGGAAACGTAAACAATAGAATTCTATACCCAGATTGACCCCATCTGTTGATAACACAATATGTATGGATAATGTATTCTGATCACACTAAGAAGGTCACCTTTGCATCATTTTCACACTGGCCAGCACATATTGTTGCTGAAGCTGCTTCTATTTAGAGACGTTTGGTTTGCTTGTGATTGTAACCTGCAGAGAATCAAATCTAAAGCAAACAGAAAATTATGCAAAGTATAAAAGGGGAGGAGAAAAAATCATAATGTAAAAAGGAACATCCATTTCACATACTTCACCAAAACTCCAATGAAGCTGATGCAGATACATCTACAGCAGTGAAAGCTCCAAAACAATTGGTGCGGCTGACTCCCAAGGAAATCCTTGACGTTGTCATGACTAGCAATATCACTTTGGCAGGTTTGCTCCCATGTACCTTGAGGTCTACAAAGAAAGAAAACCAAGAAAGTCTTATACACAGGTCAGTATAACTTACATTTCTGTAAATAAGATGAAATCTATGTATTGAAAAATTACATCATGAGTAGATAGGTGTGTAAATCATTATATTAGGAAACTATACAACGTATGTACTGAAAATACTGATAAACTGAATAAGTATGTGAAATACTTCAATGAAACCAACTTGCGTGAAACTTGAAAGGTTTTTGTTGTTCATTAGAAGAATGGATCAGAAGCAATACCTGTTAACTCTAATAGTGTTGAGCTAAATCCCTTCTTCTACTATGATTAAGTGCTATCAAATCTATAGGAGGTGTATGCTTGGAATATCCAGCTATGTCAGATTCAAGACATGGAGGTAATAAGGAAATGATGTATGGCACAGTGTATGACCATTGACAAGGCTAAAAAAAATGACACCGGTTCTTAAGAATTTATATGCCAGTCAGATTAGGGGAAACACTTCTCAGTTTCAAAACATTGGGCAATTCTGAATAATTAAACGCAACCTCAACATGTGTAAAATTAACAGTCGTCTGCTTCCTATGTTGCATGGCAGTTGTCGATGATTGAGAGCCATGATATCGACAAACAGCTATGAGACACCTTCATACGTTCATTTCATTTTCCACACTTACACCGAGCATTTCCTTATAACAAGTCAATGTCATCATCATTTTTCATAACTAATATGTCCATTAGTGTTAGTGCTGGTGACATCTGTGATATCTCACAGCAAGAAGAGTACTATATATGAAATCTCAAAATGTAGGGAATAAAAGATGTAAAAGAAGCCAAGCTAATTCTCTTGTAAAATAACTGCAAAGTGTGCATGCTAAGTGCTTAAGAAAATATGAACGATGCAATGCATATGTAAACTGAAAAGAACTCTCTCACTGATTTCATGAATAAGGTCAAATCTATACTGGAATAGAGAAATCTGAGGTAGACTGTAAGGAAGGCAACTCATCAGGTAACATAAACTATATTGACCAATCTTTGTCAAATGAACCATGCCGTTTGGGAAACTTAAACAATGAAATACTGTATCCAGATTCCTCAAATCTGTTGATGCGACAATATGTACGGATAACGTATTTGAATAACACCTTGATGGTCACCTTTGCATCATTTTTACACTGACCAGAACATACTGTTGCTGAGGCTGCTGCTATTTAGAGAAGTTTGTTTTGCTAGTGATTGTAACCTGCATTGAATCAAATATAAAGCAAAGAGAAAATCATGTAATGTAAACATGGGGAGGAGAAAGATACATAATGTAAAAAGGGACATCCATTTCACAGATCTCACCAAAACTCCAATGAAGCTGATACAGATATATCTGCTGTTGTGAATGCTCCACAACAATTGGTGCGGCTGTCCCACAAGGAAATCCTTGGCGTTGTCCTGGCTAGCAATATCGCTTCGGTATGTCTTCTCCCATACACCTTGAGGTAGAAAAGAAAATATAACCCTGAACTTCTTATATATAGGTCATTATAACTTAAATATCTGTGAAGAAGGTGAAATCTATGTATTGAAACATTACATCATGAGTAGATATCTATG
The DNA here is from genome assembly GCA_016617855.1 of Megalonaias nervosa. Classification (NCBI taxonomy): domain Eukaryota; kingdom Metazoa; phylum Mollusca; class Bivalvia; order Unionida; family Unionidae; genus Megalonaias; species Megalonaias nervosa. Next base: position 4,787 of record JAECUM010085060.1, on the reverse strand, counting down.
TAAATTCATTAAATAAGGAAAGTATACAAACTTCGTACTGAAAATGTTGATAAACTGAATAAGTATGTGTAATACTTCAATTACACCACCTTGGATGTAACTTATAAGGCTTTTGTTGTTCATTAGAACAAAGGATCAGAAGCAATACCTATTAACTGTAATAATGTTGAGTTAACTCCCTTCCTCTACTATGATTAAGTGCTATCAAATCTATAGAAATTATATGTTTGGAATAACCTAACTATATGTCAGATTCAAGACATGGAGGTAATAAGGAAATGATTTATGGCACAGTGTATGACATTAGACAAGACTGGAAAAATAAGACCAGCTCTTAAGAATTTATATGCCAGTCAGATTAGGGGAAACGCTTCTCAGTTTCAAAACTTTGGGCAATTCTGAATTAAACGCAACCTCAACATGTGTAAAATTCACAGTCGTCTGTTTCCTATGTTGTATGGCAATTGTCGATGATTGAGAGCCATGCTATAGAACAACAAATATGGGAAACCTTCGTACATTCATTGTCCTTTGCACACTTAAATCGACAGTTTCCTTATAACATGTCAATGTCATCATCATTTTTCATAGCTAATATATCCTGTAGTGTTAGTGCCTGGTGACATCTGTGATATCTCACAGCACAAACAGTACTATTTATGAAATCTCAAAATGTGGTGAATAAAAGATGTAAAAGAAGCCAAGCTAATTCTCTTCTAAAATATCTGCAAAGTGTGCATGCTAAGTACTTAACAAAATATGAACGATGCACAGCATATATAAACTGACCAAAACTCTCTCACTGATTTCATGGAGAAAGTCAAGTCTATACTAGAACAGAGAAATCCGAGATAGACTGTAAGAGCGGAAGCTCATCAGGTAAAATAAACTGTATGAACCAACCTTTGTAAACTGAACCACACAAGTTTGGAAACTTAAACAATGACATTATGTACCCAGATTCATCCCGTCTGTTGATAAAACACTATGTATGGATATTGTATTTTAAGAACACGAAGAAGATCACCTTTGCATTATTTTCACACTGGCCAGCACATATTGTTACTGAAGCTGCTGCTATTTAGAGAAGTTTGTTTTGCTAGTGATTGTAACCTGCAGAGAATCAAATCTAAAGCAAACAAAATCATGTAATTTAAAAAAGTGACGAGAAAATAAAAAAAATAAAAAAAAAAAAAAAAAAACAATGTAAAAAGGGACATCCATTTCACATAACTCAGGAAAACTTCAAAACTTCAATGAAGCTGATGCAGGTACATCTGCTGCTGTGAAAGCTCCGCAACAATTGGTGCAGCTGACTCCCAAGTAAATCTCATGTTACTTGAAATCTTAGTGAAAACAACAGGCTTTCTTTCACAATGTCGTTATCAAAAGTTTTCTTTCTAACCCAACTTAGGAGCAATTGGATAGTCTGAAGAAGGATGAGTTGTTTGAACTTGCCAGAACGTACGAACTTTCTGAAGCAAAAGCTTCCTTGACAAAACAAGAAATAAAAATATTTTGATTCAGTTTTTGGTAGGGAAGAATATTTTTAACAAAAGTGTTTTGGAATCAGTCAGTAAGTTTATGACAGACACTGACATTAAGGTAATGGAACTAATATGAAATACAAGATGGAAGCAGAGTTGAGGAAGCTCGAGCTTCAGAAAGAGGAAAGAGAGAAAGATAAACAAATGCAAATAGAATTACAGAAAGAACAAATGAAATTACAATTTTAAAAGGAGAAGAAAGATAAACAATTACAATTTGAAGAGAAGGAGAGACAGAGACAGGAGATGGAAAAAGATAAACAAATGCAATTGGAGTTTCAAAAGGAACAAATGCACGTACAGATGCAAAAGGAGAAGGATGAAAATGAATTTCAAATTAAAATGAAAGAAATTGAGCTGGCAAGTGAAAGGCACGATTCCACTTCTCGTACAAATTCAAAGTTTGACATTGTAGAAAATATTAAGTTCGTACTCCCTTTTAGTGATAAGGATGTATACAAATATTTTATTCATTTTGAAAAAGTTGCTGAAAATTTGAAATGGCCAAGGGAGTATTGGACTCAAGTATTGCAAAGTGTACTTTATCGCAAGGCCCGAGATGTTTATATATCCCTGTCAGTACATCAAAGTTCTGACTATGATTTGGTTAAGGAATGCATTTCGAAGGGTTACGAATTAGTCCCTGAGGCTGATCGGCAAAAATTCAGAAACTATAAAAAAGAAACTAGACACATTTATGTTGAATTTGCTAGAGAAAACAGTTGTTCAAGAGATGGTACTTAGCTGGGAAAATTGAACATGATTATGAAAGTCTCGAACAACTGGTATTACTTGAAGAGTTCAAGAACTGTGTTACTAGTGATGTCAAAACTTATCTTGAAGATGATGAGGACAAAACCTTGGAAAATGCTGCTCTTGCTGATGATGAGTATTCCTTTACTCATAAAGTTCCGGGGGTAAGCAAATCTTTCACTCAGCAGTCTACTGATAGAGAGGAGTTTCAGCCCAATACGACTCCTCCTAAAACTCAGTTTGGCGCAACTTCTAAAAACCAAGCTTCTGATAAACTTGATTCTAAATGCTTGTCTATTCCAACGTGTACCTATTGCAAGAAAAAAGGACACGTCTTTTCTGATTGCTTCAATCTGAAATATAGGCATCAGAATGAAGATAGACCTATCCCAAATGCTCTTATTTCTAAGAGGTCAAGGTCACGGTCATGTATTACAAACAATACATTTGTTGGGTCTCAAAAATCCCCATCTGATTTTATTATGGTGAGTTATGAACCATTCATGTCGAAGGGTTCTATCTCACTCTTGAGTGATTTGGCCAATCCTATCTCTATTAAAATTTTAAGAGATACAGGAGCTTCTCAGAGTCTTTTAGTGTCAGGGATTTTACCTTCTTCTGAGAAGTCCTGTTCTAATGAGAGTGTTCTCATTCAGGGAGTAGAATGCGGCTTTGTCAATGTTCCTCTCCATTCTGTAAATTTGCCAGCAGACTTAGTTTCAGGACCTGTGACAGTCGGTACAGTGCCTAATTTACCCGTTGAGGGCATTCATTTGTTGCTAGGCAACGACCTAGCTGGAAACAAGGTTGTGGTTAATCAACTTGTAACTGACAAGCCTTCTTTGGATCAGAAAGTTGATCCTATTCAAAAAGAATACCCTGATTTATACCCAGCTTGTGCAGTTACCAGAGCTATGGAAAAGAAATCTCTTGAGAATGATTTTGATACGGAATGTATTCCTTTAGCTGACACATGTATTGGTCAGGCTTTTGATGAGGTCACTTTCACATCTAATTTGGATCATTCTAAAGGTATTGATCATAGTGATCCTCTTTTAAATACTCATTCTCTTTTTTCTAATCAGGGTGACAAACAACAATGACTTGTCGTCTTACAGGAAAAAGATCCTGCGATCTCCTGTATGTTTCAGAGCGCCATTAGTGAAACTGAAGCTACTGAAGTACCTGTCTGTTATTTCCTTAAAAATGGAATTCTGATGAGAAAATGGAGACCTACCGAGGTACCTGCTAGTGACGAATGGTCAGTGGACTATCAGATATTGGTTCCAATTTCTTACAGACAGGAAATACTTAGTTTGGTCCATGAAACTCCTCTGGCTGGTCATTTAGGGATACATAAAACGTATCACAAGATCTTGACTCATTTTTATTGGCCAAAAATCAAAAGTGATGTTTGTAAAGTTTGTAAATCGTGTCATACGTGTGAAATGGTAGGAAAACCCAATCAGAAGATACATAAGGCTCATCTACAACCTATTCCTGCATTTGACGAACCATTTAGTAGAATTATGGTAGATTGTGTTGGTCCCTTACCAAAGATCAAGTCAAGCAACCAATATTTGTTGACCATTATGTGTGGGTCAACAAGATTCCCAGAGGCGATTCCTTTGAGGAATACTATAGTAAAAACCTTGAGAAAGTTTTTTTACTCAATTTGGCATTCCTAAATCTGTCCAATCTGGTCAAAGGTCAAATTTCATGTCTGGAATTCTCCAGCTTGGTATGCTTGACTTTGGCACTCAACAATTCAAGTCAAAAGTCAAACTACGGTTTCACAAAACTTTACTTGAGAGAATGTTTGAGTCCTGTTATAGAGTTCATTCTCTCTTGCTCATTCTTCAAAATTTTCGTCAAGTTAGATTTTTATGACCCTTACAAAGTAAAGAAGAAAATGAATGAGTTAAATTATAATAATAGTACCCTGATCTAAATAAAGTAATGGAGTACTACTATGTTGAAAGAGATAGCCTGGTAAATCATGCAATTAATTTCGTTCTACCTATCCCACCAACTGAGGATTTGAGTGAAGAAATTCAGTCGGATTCTACCGATCTTGAAACAACAAATCTTCGGAATTCGGAAATTATGGAAAATCTAGATAGAACCTTTCTCATTTACAACAAGAAAAGGGTGAACTTGAACAATTATTGTCTGAACATCAGCACTTGCTTCCAGACGTACATACAAGGATAAACAAAATTGTTCATGACGTTGAAATTGTAGATTCAAAACCCATGAAACAACACCATACAGGATGAACCCGCTCAAACAGGAATACTTGAACAAGGAGATTCAGTATTTGCTGGAGAATGATTTTATAGAGAACAGTAAGAGTGATTGGAGCTCACGGTGTATACTTGTTCCAAAACCAGATAAAACTTTCCGAATGTGTACTGATTATAGGAAAGTGAACAGTGTGACAAAAACAGATTCATTTCTATTTCCAAGATTCGATGACTGTATCAA
>JAECUM010085052.1:0-10529 GCA_016617855.1 Megalonaias nervosa | reverse complement strand
TTGTTCCTAATTCAAGGTGAAACAGCAATTACAAATACAAACTTGGTTCTACGTGCGAGTCTGCCATATTTACCACTAGACAAAGCGAGCGCCCAAAATGAGCTGAAATTATCGATGTATAATGACCGGACAGTGAAACATTTATTTCTGGTATTCCACGCACTGAATTATCAATATCATTTATCTTGGAAAATCCAGTACTTCACGTTCGAACATAAAATAAAACTTCATATTAAGTGTTTATTAATTTTGACTAACTGTAAATATGAAATGAATAACTTTCCATACATGAGTCATAAAGCGCTGGCATCATCCTCTCGAACGGCGTGAACGATCGGCCCCATAGTCTGTTATTCAGATTATTGCAGGAACCGTCTATGGTTCTGTATCGTGAGGTCGCAGCCTGGGTACAGTCCGGAAGAATTGAGTAATTACAGAATGGTAGCAGAATTGGTAATTGTCTGGACAATTGTTGTTCGATGTTCTGTTTTGAAATATTGAGCCTGTTAATTGAAAAACAAAATCTAAAAGTAAGCAAGTCCTCCATTCTTTTTAAAGTTTTTAAATCGTTCAATACCCTATCATTTGGATCACTGTAATATTACGACATACTGGAGGATGCACTGATCATATTCTACATCCCCGGACGCGATGACGTATTGAAAGAAACAAAGGGACTTAAAATAACAAGGGAGACACATACTTATACTGGGGACATTCTCAGAAGAACATTTTATTTTATCTTAAAGTATGTGCTTAATCAAAGCTCATTTCACAGAAATCCATAAAAATTTAAACATTTTTCGTTGTAGCTAATATCCATGCGTTGCAACTCTCAAATCGCCTCGGTACTGACTACATAGCAACAACGCATTAATGCCCAACGTTACTCTGCACTTAAAAGTGCGTTGACTAACACATGTATACACCACAACACGTTTATTTATCCGGACTACATCAGTAAACTGGATAAGTTTCAGCGACGCAGTTTTTGCTACAAATCATAACACAGGAATTCTGAAATAGATCGGTTGGCTTGCTAAAATAAGCAGTCACTCTCCAAGTGAACTGGAGCTGCTTTGCTATCAATAGGTAATTAAATTACTTAATAATATAATTCCCTGTAACAAGATGAATTGGCTTTCAGATTTTCAACTAATTACCGTTCTTTACTCTTCTTTATTCAGTGTTTGTTTCTTTCTTTTACTTATAATACTTCTTTTACTTCACTTTGTAAGGACTTTTTAATCGATCCAATTACCACCCAAGTCCATTCCAAGGTGATACATCGAGGAAAGATGGAGTACTGATATGATCTGGATGTTATTAATGGAAATATAACGTAATCTTTCCAAAAAGGAATATTTACCAAATATTTGTTTTTGTCTAGCAAGGCTTTCTCATTGGTATGTGTGTATTTGTATTTTCACGTGCATTATTATTATTATTATTATTAGTAGTAGTAGTAGTAGTAGTGATATTATTTTCCTGCATATCTCAGCAGAAGAGTTACTGTCTAAGAAGTGTATTTGTCAAGAAAATGAGAAAAGCGTATTATGTTAAACGATGTGGATTCGATGACTGCTTATATTTGTTAACTTACCTCTCAGCTGCAACTTTGGATACTCTGGTAAAAAGCTTTCCGGATGAGGCTATTTTTACGGCTTGAGGACTGGTTAACAGATGAGGACCGAAGGCATCCGTACTCCTTACACCTACCTTGTCGATGCCTGTTAATAATAATAATAATAATAATAATAATAATAATAATAATATTATTATTATTATTATTATTATTATTATTATTATTATTATTATTATCAATGTTTTTCTATTATTATTATTATTATTATTATTATTATTATTATTAGTGTATTTATTATTATTATTATTATTATTATTATTATTATTATTATTATTATTATTATTATTATTATTTGCTGTGAGGAAAGATTGTGTCAGACTTGTAACGTTAACATCAAAAATTAATTCCATTTTACTACTGCTTGTCCGCTATATGGAGAAATACGAAGAAAATATTAACCCAACTTTGTATATAAAAATTCATATTTAGAAACATTTAGGTCTTTTATACACAATGATACTAGTAAAATTCTGATGACTAATTTAGGAATGCTTACTATAAAAGCCTTAAAGATTAGAGAACCCGTTTTATCAATGACTCCTGCTCCATAAGACTTTAGATCAATATCACTAAACTTGCTCCATGCACATTTTAGGGTTACCCTTAAGTTCGTTTGTCTGATTACTGTGAAGTATATACTTGTATCTCACCCAATTCGAAAAATGCAATAATGATTACTTTCATGTATATTACTTTCAATACATTCGATGTTCTTTTGTTACGCACTATAAGATCTTTTTGTACCGCATGATGTATCGATATGTATCACGAACCAGTGGCCTGTACAGTGGCGTAGCTTGGGGAGGGCGGGGGGGGGGGGACAGCTGTCCACGGGCGCCATGTGCCAGGGGCGCCAAAATGAGGAAAATACAACTATTCATTATCTCAGATGCACTTCAAGGGGGCGCCAAGTTTATGTTTTGTCCCCGGGCGCTAAGTACCCTCGCTACGCCATTGGGCCTGTATTACAAATAAACACTATTATTAGTAATGTAGTTACATCGTTTGCAAAAGGTCCTGAATTGCGTATTGAATATTAAATTACTGTTGATAGTGTCTACGAAAATAATTCTATAATTCAATATTAGACATTTTTATTATGACATTTGTAAGTCTGGATTTAATTTAGCATTGCTACACTAATTGTAACTGATCACATATTATTTCTTCTAATTCGTATCACAACATTAACAATAAAAAGGTTATTTGAACACGGAGTCTATGTTTTGGCACGTGTGATCCTTTTATCCTTTCCTACAGGTAAAGAAAACTGAAAAATTACCATGCGTCAGTTAATAGAACCTAAGCTTTGTCCATATATTGCATTAACTTAAAATGAACTCATTTCAGTTACTTTACTATAAATGCGTAAAACTATAATCCATTTAAAGTTAAATTTGATTCAGTACACTCTCTTTGTTTCTAGTCATAATTTATATTTTCTAGAACTCTGAGAATTGAACAATAAAATTCATTCCTGCTAAATGATGACGAAGTAGGTTGGTCAATGTAGAATAAATCTGTGATTTAGATAAGAACGACTTTTCGAGTCAGTAATTAGGAATGAATAACAAAATTATAATACGTAAATCTCTACAAACCCTTATCGAAGAAAGCTTTGACTTGAGCGTCATCCGCCTGAATATTTCTTTCTACTTTGGACAGAGATGCCGACACGATCCTTTCAAGGATGGCATCTTTCTTGGTTTGCTCTCCAGGCGTGATTTCCACTTTCTGAAAAAGAGCTCTTTCAAAGTTGTCAGTTTGCTGGGTTGTAGTATCCGATGGTTCGATGTTTTGCTTGGTGATTGGATCCAGTGGTTCGATGGGTTGCTTGGTGATTGGATCCAATGGTTCTCTGGGTTGTTTGGTGATGGGGTCGAAGGGTTCGAGGTGTTGCTCAGTGGTGGGATCCAAAGGTTCAATGTCTTCTTCCGCTTGCCGTATTCCTTCCACCCATGGTAATAACACCAAAATGCCAAGCAGTAAAGGAAGCTTCCGACGTTCTAACCTGAATATGTAAGTAATATATTGCAAATACATTCACCACCCAACGATTTCTTTCATTTCATTATTTCATATAAATTGCAATACACCGCTTACAAGATGAAGTACACTGCGTGCATGCTCATATATATATATGGCAGGCAGGTATAGTATGGCAGGCAGGTGCAGAGAGAGATATATGGCAGCATATATGGTTATGGCATATATGCGTGTGTGTGTGTGTGTGTGTGTGTGTGTGAATCAGAACAAAGTGAATTAATGCATTAAAAAATTCCATGAAGATATTTTAGTCTTCGAGAAATAATCTGGATTATTTTGGTATGAACATATTCATTGACTGCGCTAATATGATGAATAACAGTGATGCTTATTGAATTCAAAACGACCTGCTGATGTACAATCTGTAATATGGAATGTGTGTGACATATGAGATAAATTATTTTATGACATAATCATTACGTAGGAAAACAATGAAAATGATTTAAATAAATGATTGATGAAAAGATCGTTTCTATTTACTAAATGTTATAGAAATGTACCTTTCACCCATGTCGGATCACAAATAACGATAATTCGGAGTTCTCCAAATAAGGTGTCAACGCTGGTTTGAATCTTTTCTTTGGGCTTAGGATGCAATGTTCCTGCTTATATACTGAGTTAGAACAAAAGAAAATTTATGAGTTGGCATTTTGTTACAGAAAAAGTTTAAAATCCTGATGATTTAGATCAACGAGGATAAGGCGTAAAAATTTAGGCATTCACTCACTCTTTTGATGTATATCCGTTTTCTTTCATATCTACCCCTGGGTGTTTCACGACAGAGTGAATATCACTAGGAAGTACTGGGTACGGTTAATTTTTAAAAAACGCCCATCCATAGTCTTCGTTTATTGGCTGTTCGATCAACTATTGATGTTGCGAGATATAAACAACTTGCTTATGTCTATGTACAACACATGTAAACAAACACGCCTTTTCAAGACTGACAAAGTTATTAAGCATCTTTCCGAGTACCAGGCTAAAGTAACTAATTAAAACTGGACAGAAACGTACCCAATACAGGCCATATAGGCCGTGTACTGTATGTTATGTAAGTGCATCAATGTATGGATATATAAATTGGGTGTCTGTGTGTGTTTGGATTCTTAACGTGGCTTTAGCAATTCTTCAGTCATATCGCTACGATGTCTGCAGTGTGGCGGTATATAATGATGTCAAGCACTGGGGCATCATGCCGTAGACATGTAGTATCATGTCCCACCAAGTCTTATTATCTGACACCAGGCCAACCAGTCCTAGCACTAACCTCCTAATGCTGAACGCCTAACGATGCAGTTGTTAATGCCATTTTTATAAGTTTTTGATATGACTCAGTCTGGGTTCGAACCCGCGATCTCCTGCACCTGACGCAGACGCTCTAACCACTAGGCCACCGGATATAGATTGTATATATTTTGTAAGACAGATTCAATGCATCCAAGTTATTTCATACGCACTCTGCAAGCATACTTTAATAGTTCCAACTAAGTATTCCAGATTCAAGACAAATTTTGACGGATACTTTGCACATTGCATGATCAGAAACCCTCAAAGCCCTATACTGGGTGAATTTCTAATCGTAAACTTTGTTTTATTTTGTTTAAACCACTTTGAACATTACTACTACTACTACTACTACTACTACTCTCTCTCTCTCTCTCTCTCTCTCTCTCTCTCTCTCTATATATATATATATATATATATATATATATATAAGGCGTGTGTGTGTGTGTGTGTGTGTGTGTGTGTGTGTGTGTGTGTGTGATCATGTGCCGTCTCATTCATAATGGGTTTTTTTTTTAATTCAACAGGAGCGTAGTAATATGTTCATTATATTTATACTATTTTCCTTCAAGCACTTTCACATCATCGTCATGGATGCTCTTGTGGTAGGTGCATTATAATTCAAAATACTTTTGTAAATAGAAAGTTTAATGTCATTTGTGTGTCAGTTATGTCATTGTTACAATCAAATTTACTCGTCAATGAAGAGAAAAAGTTTATTTGGATTGTTTCCATTGATCAGAAACACGTTAACAAATATCCTTAGTGCAATTTCGAACGCGTTCCTAAATACGTTAGTAATCATTCCTAGTTCCCTGGGGTTGTATCTCCGATCTCATTCGTACTGTTCATTGGTTATTCACTAGCAGGCGGATGTCACTACGATCTACGAACAGATTCAATGCATCCAAGTTATTCATAATTGTTTTGTTTGATCAGCAATCTGTAAAGCTGTAGTTGTTTTTTGAATATACCTATTTACCTATGACGTTACCTGCGTAAACAAGCCCTAAAGACGTGTCGCATGATGGGACTACTGAAATGTTTTGCAACATATACCCTTGTCAGTAAGTCCGTTTACTAAATGATAATAGAAATTTTCGGATTTTCAAAGCATAAACTTTGATTTTGTATCCTAATATTGCTAAACAGATGTAAAAGTATAAGTAGGTATAAAATAGTATCTTTGTCTAACCGTATGAACTGGTGATAAGGGACTAAACTTTTTTATGCGGTGGTGCATGAAACAACTGCTCAAAACGTATCTCCACTGGAAAGTCATAATAAACACGTTATAAAAATACTGGACAGTTATACTATTAACTTTATTTGCACTAGAGAGAAAAGCATAAACAAATACTGATGAAAAATCCAATTTTCTTTGCGTAAAATACAGGTTCCTTAAATAGTTTGTAATAAGTCTGTATTGATCTAAACTGTGATACAAATAATAACTATAGGTGTCTAAAACAGTAATGAAGATAGGTTTTCTTTCTTGATTATCATTGGATAGAATATAACGCAAATTAATATCCATTGACACAGTCGGGTAATTGTTGTGCTGGGTATAGTTGCGTGGTATACCACCCACTCACCGGCATCGGTGACATCGTTGTACAAGCGGATATTAACAGTTACTGCAGAGACAACTACATCCTGTTGTGCAAAAATCAAATGCTGACGTTTATGTATAAACCCATAAGGTTACATTTATTTGTGGTGAAAATCATCCCTTGATTTAACCTTATTTTCGTGTTTGCCAATCTGTATGTACAGTTGTTGCTGCATCATTCTTTCATATGAACTTTGCCGGATTGATTTTTGGCTTGGCGATTTAAATATGCAAGGCAAAGGCAGGGTGTAGATTGTGGACAAACGCATATCTTTTAACTTGATAAAATTATTTAAACTCAGGACTCTCTCTCTCTCTCTCTCTCTCTCTCTCGCTCTCTCTCTCTCTCTCTCTCTCTCTCTCTCTCTCTCTCCAATGCTCTGAAAAGAAATTCAAACGCTATGATACATTACTTTAAAGTCTGGCGATAAATGGTATGTTCTCTTCAATTTTTTCCGGATTCTTGGAAACTTGCAAATGTGGTTCCACTATAGAGCAATGTTAAACCACTGTTTATGCACAGGACGGAAGCAAACATACAAGTGATCAAACGAAATTCAGTAACATATACTCTGATTTTTTGCAGTTTGATTTTTCAGCAGATTTCCGTCTAGAGTGAATTTTGTCAATAGCTACACACACATCAGAAATACGTGGACTGGTTGTCTTTCAACCAATCAATGATCCTGGATCTGTGTAATGTACCACGTAATTGAAGTATAAAACTCGATCCATTTGTATTGCGTTTGTTGACACACGTAAGAATGCTCCAAATGTTGGTTTGTCGTCTAAATAAATTCTGGACCACGCACATTTGTTTGCCTTTACAAGCATGAATAGGTCAATATACAAGAAGATAAAAGATCAAAACTGAAAATCACCAGACCGGCACTAGTGGGCAAAATCTTAAATATCAACATTAATCACTATAGTACTGTATTTCTGAAGACATTTAATAAATGGCACAATTTCTAAGTACGGACGTTAACGATCAGCAAGAGAAAGAACTTACTTTAATTTCATTTTAAAAAATTTGAACATCATAATTATTGACAAAAAGCTACATGGATGATTTTAGCAGTTGCTAAGGGTTAGTCATTTATAAGTATATAGTTTTGATCAGGAAATTCAAGTCTCATTCACAATTCTCATTTGGTCTGTTTCAAAGTATCCAATATGTTTGCTTTCACTTCATCAGGAATAGCATGGTATTCTTCAGGCACAGTCTCCATTGCTGGTTTTGCTTATGATACGGGAGATCCATAAATGCCTAAAATGCTATATAAAGGTTTTGATTACAAAGGTGCACCTATTATGGGATAGCTTACAATGTTATTTCGAAATGTCTACCATTAACATAAGTTTGGTTAGGTTATTTCCTTCTTTTTACATCTTCTAGATTACCACTTATCCAATTTAACATCAGGATATCATTATCATATTTTCATCTTTGAGAGACCATATTCCCTTGTAAGTATTGCTGAACAGAAAAGAGGATCAGTGAATGACAAAGTAGTGAAAAAGTTTGTATTCAGCTTCTATTGGTTTCTGTGAAGAAATAGTCTCGACCGTTAATCACTTCGTATATTATCATGTCGTCGGGCTCATTCAAATCCATTTATTGAAAATTAAACATAATTGACTTTAATTGCTTATTTTGAATATTTAATATAGTGTCAAGCATAAGAGAATTATACACTCAGTTGGCGTATATATTTTCTGTTCTATTGGTTTGAAAGTGAATACCGTGGTAAATATTAGCTATTCCATTGTTCGAATCAGTATGAATATTGAATTTGTTTTCATGTGTACTTTTTCAAATCATGTTCGATGCCTTGCTCGTCATTGTCACAGTTATTAGCACTGACATTTATAACATATGTGTGTTTTCTTTATTGACCAAAGACAGGCTGTTTCCTAGTTTAACAACTAGGCAATATACCATATTCTCTAGGTCATCTGTAGTCACTAAACTTTTTTAAATTGCTAAGTATAAAAATTGCTCTGTATCGCTTTCTCCAAATTGTTTATCTACTATCATAACAACTTTAAAGCTTATTCTATGAAAATCAGGTTTAAGGTGTTGAATTCTACTGAACGCTATGTCCATGATTCACTTCCCCTCTTCCTCCCTTCTATCTCTCTCAGAGTGAATAATTGATTCGGAAGTAATCGTATCGTATTACAAGTATGTGTCCTCCTGCCCTTCGTCATCATTACAACATTCTGTCAATTCAGAGACTCCTGCAAGTGTTACACTAAAGCTGAAATTTATTTTAGTACGCACCAGGTTACAGTGGACAGTGATATTCTATTAACAAAAACTCAAATGCTATTAATCACAGGTTTGTACTATTAAGAATAATGGCTAACTCTTTTGTCACAAACTGGAGCTTCTAGTACTAATAATGCTTATGCTCACTGTATATTTTCCACCATGTTGCTAACCATATATTAGCATTCAAGCACTTAATGTTTTTCTCTGAATGCTTCAGCTGTTTTGCAATTCGATACGTTTACTTTAACTTTTGACTTTTCCGCTTGTTACACGCACCGTTATAATAAGTTAATATATTCTCAAGCGAAGCAAACGCTGGTGACAAGACGAACCATTATCAGAGCATATGTGTAAATTTAAAATTGTTCACTGAATTTATATATTTAGGGACATTTTATTTTTAAAAAAATTAAGGTTCGTTAAGTCAATTAAACACGATGTTGACCAGCTAGAAATGCTTTGAATCTTATAAACAAAACTTAAATTTTCAGGATTTTCTACATATAAATAGATGAATAGCATAAGGAATGTTTTGAAAACTGCTACAGGACAAGACTTGCTATATCGCTAATTTATTGTTAATCTTAAAGACACTAAACGAATAAAAGCATAAACTCTACAATAACTTGATATAAAAGTATGGCAAACTTCGTAAACTTTGTTCTCTACGGGAAGATAATACCATTGTTTTAAAAAGATGCGCACATGGACAACTAATTATTTCATTTGCTTAGCAACCTCTATCTACCTGGGTCAAAAATTATCTGTAATCAAAGACCATGTCGAAAGCGGTTGCTTAGGACAATATACATTGTGAGGAGAGAAAAAGTAATCATTCTGATAAAACTGTTTTTTATTAATCTGCCAAAAATTTCACAAGAAAAGATGTTACCACAAACCCTGTATTGCAAAATTAAAAACCTTATTTACCACCAATAATTCCAAATTATGCTTGCCGAAAGTATTACCCTAGTAGTGAATGCAATATCATAAATTCAATGCTAGTTGGTGAGCTCTTGATTCATCCTAGATCATGATCAACTTTCTCTTTTCTGGTATAATAAAGGTAGTTATCATATCCTTTACTCTTCCAAATCGTCATACATTTTGTTGTTAAACGTTATTTTCATGCACCTTAATGTTGTCGTATTTCTACCAAATTTTGTATACTCCTGCTCCGAAAGCAAATGACGACCAGTGATGTCATGCGTTGCACTAAAGTTTTGTGATGTCATGTTCATCACTATCGGTTCTGTGACGCAAATTGAAAAAATTGAACCAAATGTGGTAGTTCGCGATTTATTTTAATTGCTAAAACTTTTATTCTCTTCTGGTCTGGTCTGGGACTGTTACCTACATACAAAAGGTGACGCGATACAGATTATAAAAATTCCACTATACTTTATGTGACATGGTTGTATCTATATGCATAAAATACTTCGGTTGATGTTCATATATATATATATATATATATATATATATATATATATATATATATATATATATATATATATATATATATCCCTTTAGCTGACTGTTTATCGGGTCAATAGCTCTGCAGAGCCAGTGTTATTTGTTATATATACGTCTATAAATAAACATTTTTATGTCAGCCTTATACCGTATGCGCAGACACATTGTTGACACAACTGTAGCTACAGTCA
>JAECUM010085044.1:0-21261 GCA_016617855.1 Megalonaias nervosa | reverse complement strand
TCAGAATAATTTCTGACTGGTAAATCAAATGCTTTAAAGATTTCTGATTGGTAAAGCAAATGCTTTAAAGATTTCTGATTGGTAAAGCAAATGCTTTAAAGATTTCTGATTGATTTCTGATTGGTAAAGCAAATGCTTTAAAGATTTCTGATTGGTAAAGCAAATGCTTTAACTACTGTTGGAAACTTTTGGCATGTTATTGTGGGAGAAAGAAAAGTAAAAGTAACAAGGCAGTGCTAGGTTGGCTGAAGGAAATTAATAGATTTTTTAATTCTTTTTTATTCTACTGTGGTTTCCCTCATGGAACTCTTGAGCTTTCATTGTATGAAAAGAAGAGGTGGAGAGAGTGAAATAGGATGGGTATAGGTGGATAAAATAAATTCAGTTAATTTTTTTTGTTATCCCATTTTACCACCATCTTGTGAAAATAGGAATACAGTGAGCTTTTGAAATTAACTTGAAACTACTGTACATTTTCTTAGGTACATTGGTTATCTTAGATGCATTCATGCTCCATGTTTTCCAACACCTTCAGCAGCAAGAAAATAGTTCTTCTTCATGTTATGTGGTTTAACACCATTTTTCAGCTCAAGATAGGCCATACATGGCAGCTTGTATAACTGATGGAAGAATTACTCAGGAAAACCCCAGAAAGAACCTCTGATCCAAAGGAAGCTACTGGCAAGCTTTCTCATGTACCCACAATAGCATCAAGAAAATGATACTCCTTGGATAAGGCATTACAGAGCAGCCAGCAATTACCCTTGATAGCATTCACTTGGATTTAGAAAGCAGGTTCTGCTACATAGGATCTACAGAATAGATGCACAACATATGGCCCAAGGGCTGCATGCAGATTGCCGACACATTTTTTTATGACCTGCTGCCATGTCCTTATCTTATGCAAGCGTATTTATGTATGTATTGTAGACACAATACTTCTGCATTGTGCATGTTTTGTTCCCGTCAAGGTCGCTTCTGGGTCTTGTAAACATTTAAGTTGTGCACCCCTGATCTACAGTAACTGAAAAGCTTTTACCTGATAATGACATCAGCACCTGCACTGGAGAGGTGGCCACAAAATGCACCTGGGATAACAAGAAACTTATTAAGACTAAGATTATGATCTATCAAGCGTCTCTTCTTGCTATCTTGGGTCTGTGGGTGGCGGAGTCATCTAAGGCACTCACATTTACCATCTCATATCTCTCTGTGTTGGTTAGAGTCTCTGCTTGGCCAACATGGGTACATGAGAAAGTATGCAAGGATAAGATCACCAACACTGACATATTTGCCCATTCCAAACTGCCAAGCATCCTGGCCCTCCAAAAATGGACATGGCTGCACTGGCTCAGACATGTACACAGGATGCAAGATGGACACATTCCAAAAGACTTGTACACGGGATGCAAGATGGACACATCCCAAAAGATGTGCACAGGATGCAAGATGGACACATTCCAAAAGACATGCTCTACAGCAAAGTTGCCAATGCCAAGAGACCAGCAGGCATTTAAAGGCATGATTAATAGAATTTATGTTGGGGTTTGTTGTTGTTGTTGTTGTTGTTATAGGGTTTAACGCCATTTTTCAGCACTAGATAGGCTATACATGGCGGCCAGTATTAATGGTGGAGGAAGAACCCTGGAAAACCCCGGGAAGAACCACCGACCCACGAGAAGCTACTGGCAGGCTTCCTCACGTACCCACATTAGCCGAGCCTGGACTCGAACTCACGCAGACAGAGGTGAGATGGCAGTGATCCGTAACGATCAGCGCTTTAGACCACTCGGCCACTCGGGGCCCCATGTTGGGGTTTGCAGAGAGACAAGGAAATCCCAGCCAAGGGGTTACATTATACATCTCCCCACGAAACTCTGCCTCACAAGGAGCCAGTGACTGGGATTTCCTTGTTTTGGTACAAACACCTACAGGTTATTTTGCTGACCCAATTTTTTTCCAATCAAATTAAAATAATCCTGCGTTTTTGCAAAATAGTTAGCAGATTCATATAATTCAGTATTAATCTATTGCCTTTTATGCTTGTAAGCTTTTTATGAAAATCTGTATAATTATCTAGTTATAATCTTAGAGATGAAAAAAACGAAAAACTTATAACTGTTATATGTTAGAAGTATTGCACCATGAGCAGGAGCAATGTGCTATAGTTTGTAAACACTTCACATTAATATGAATGTTAATGAAGGCAGTGGGGTGACCTGTCAATCCTAAGTACATGAGTTCTATGCATGGGGTAAATATAAGTATAAAAATATCTGATATTATTACTGTATTATCACATTTAATTGATGGATGTCATGAAAATAACAATAAGTAACTAACATCTTTTAGTTTTAATTTTTATTAGTTCTAATTTAGAAAAAGTTCATTGGTACAATACAATACTGTGTACACAGCTCTCATGAAGTGTGTAATCACTGAGGAGATTTATAATCCATGATTTTCTTGGAAATTTATATTTTTTGTCCTGGAAATATGGCAAGTGTTGCTGTTACTACTACAATGATATGCTATAATATAATAATATAATATAATAATGATATGGAATAACAAGGGGACTGATAAATGAAACACTGGTTGGTAAGTGCAGGAGTTTTCAGTTGCTTTTGCATTATTATGTTTGATTCAACTGTGGCAGATTGGGGGTATTTCACAAAGTTTGAAGAATACAGGTCAGACATAACACATTTCTGGTTGTTGCCAGCTTTGCAGTAGCTCTTGAGAGAGTGTGGATTTTTGTCACCAATGATGTGTATAGCCTGTTTGTCTGGATCAGTGTTTTCTTTTAGTTTCTTGCATAAATATTCTCTCATGCCTGAGATATGATCTGTTGAGAAGTCAACATAGGCATATTTGTTTTCGCAAGCTTTTTTTTTTCATTCAGGTACTCAGCTTTCATACCCCAACTGGTGCCTATATAAATCCATTGCTCATTTGGCAGTTTCATCCAGATGGGTTACATGAGCAACATAGAATGTGTGACCAGGTTTCAAAAATCACTGGAACATTTGTTCTAATAACATTTGTAGATACAGGACTCCTATCTGGAATTATGGGGCTATCATACATTTTTGGTTTTTCGTTGCTGGTGTTTTTTACACCTCCCTTGTCCTAGTCTTCATCCGTCTCTCCTTAAACCCAGAATGTTCCAAATTTAGTTCACAATCTTGCTTCAAAGAGATATCACCCTACTTGATGTTTCTCTTTTCTTCCCCCTTCCCTGTACCCCAAAGTGCAACATGTTTTTATACCATAAATTGTTGAATAAATTTGATGTTGTTTTAGGGACCAAAAGCAAGGATTCAAAAAGTTTATGCATGTGATCCCCACTGATGGTCTTTGCAGTTTTGGGTTATATGATACACATTTATGAGCTCAACCAAAATAGCTTGACTTCATACTGAGTGTGTCTATCTCTCTCAAAATGTTTTGCATGGTGTGTTATCAAAGTTGGAGAGACCTAATCTTACTTTATGAGTGACATTCTTTATATATATATATATATATATATATATATATATATATATATATATATATATAAATCTGTAGTTGTTTGATTTTATAACAACTCCATGAGGTACAACAGAAGACACCAACTTTTGCTGTTGATAGCCGAGCTGTGCACTCATGGCATCATCAAAGCAGGGGACCCATGTGCTTATTGTGCAGGCAGAGCATGTACACTGTTGGATGAACAACAGCAAGGACTAGGACTATGTATCTGTGAAACATAATTCACTGCAAACAAAATACTTAATTTTCATGGGAAAGTATTTAAATGATGTTAACCAACAGCTCTCTTAGATTAACTGCATTGTTCAACTGCATTGTTCATGACTCTCTCACATACACATATTATAAAAAACATAGCAAATAAGATGTACAAAGTTGCAATTGCTGCAAGACAGTGTACTAACAGCTGCCTCGCTTGGTGCTCAGCATTAAGAGGTTAGTGTTTAGATAGGTCGACCTGGTGTCAGAATAATGTCACTGGATGGGACATCATGCTACATGTCTGCGGCATGATACCCCAGTGCTAGACGTCACTATAAACTGCCATACTGCAGACATTGTAGCGATATGACTGAAATTTTTTTTAAACTACATTAAAAATTCAAATCAAACACACACACGCTTCAAGACATTGCAAACAAACCAGAATATTGCATTATTGGGGCTGAATATTCTCATTCAATTTAATAATATTATACCACAAAGAGCACGTTGAGCTTGTTTCTCTCTCTCTCTCTCTCTCTCTCTCTCTCTCTCTCTCTCTCTCTCTTGTTTACAAGTACATTTTTGTTCTTAGGCAAATGCTGAAACTATTCTTGGAAAGTTTTAATAAACTTTGGTTGTAATCATCATAATTGTTGTTGTTGTTCAGTTTGAAAGCCGTCAAATCCAAGCTTAGAAATGTAGGATAAATGCGAGGACTGTCGAAGGGGAGATATCAGACATAAATTTGAAAAGAGGCATGAACAGCTGTTATGCAAAACAACACAGGTCACATGACAATGCATATTTATAATCACATTTCTTTGTAGTGGCACTTTTATGTGTATTACAGTTATTTCATATGTGTACATTTGAACATACTAGTCTGTGGATGTGTTCAATGTATAAATATTTGTTGACAGTTCAACTGTTACATGAAAGTTTTATTTTAAGAAAGCCAATTCTGTCATTTGTTTGCAGGCTTGACATTGCTGTCAAAACTATAACCAGACTACCCAGCACCTCCTTGTTACAGTATTGTGAGATCCATATTTAAGAAAGTTTCAGCTTGAGAATTATACTGTGATTGCAAGAAGAGAATTGTAAATTGTATACATGCATGTAATCTGTGAACTGAGCTGCACATATACACTAATATTGTCATTTTTGCTATAACAATCTAGTTGTATTCATTTAATGCCAAACAACATACAAGCAAGGCAGAATGTTATTTAGTCCCTGCCTATCAAGCTAGGGGCATATTGGAATCCATCCATGTGACCTTCTACTTTGCATACAATCTCACTTGCACAATTAGTCATGCAGTTTTTGAATGGATTGCCATGATCTTAGTGCTTATCTTATACCCAATTTCGGCCACTAAAGCAGCCATTTTGAAAATTTGCTCCTTCTAGGTGGAATGCTATATTGACATTAGTTTTTCACTAGAAATTTCTGATGTCTAGTTGGTAGTATATCAACATGGTGCCAGTCTGACGTCAAATATGGGTCAGTATAACAGCCATATTGAAAACGTTGGCATGGGTGATGGAAAGTCATATCGACCCAGGGTATGCACGAAATGACTACTTTTGGTGTCTAGTTTATCCTGATTGAATATGGTCACCATGGCAACCAACTTGAAAATCTTCTTGACGCTATTCTTTCTCAAAGGAAAGGCATATCGACATGGGGATTTCACCAGAAGACTTCTCATGGTATCTGGTTGCTCCTTAATGACAATAATGTCCAAAGACATTCAATATGTCTTCCACAATGAACATATTGACAATCTTGGCAATAATTTATCAGAATGGATGGTCATATTGGCACGGAGCTTTCATCAAAAATCTTTAAATGTCTAGTTTGTCCTAAATGAAAATGGTGCTGATCTTACATCTAGTGTGGCTGCTGTCATGGCTATTTTGAAAATCTTATAGCTCAGTAATATTAGATCTGGTTTCAACACTCAACAGTTCAAAAGATGAAGTGGTCTTATCTAGAATTCATGGAAATTCTTTTCAGACAGTAGAATGTCTGTCTCTTCGAGAGGTTATTTTAGCAGCAAATAAATCATAGCCCCGATAGATACTTGCCAGTGTGGTATGACTTGGTGAAATATGGAAAAGTAATCATTATGGTGGTCTACCACAGTGATTAGAAGTACAATCTTTCTCAAAATCATCTCTCTGCTTATTAGTGGCCCAGCAGTGATGCAATGAAAATCACTCTGTTGCATGAGCTCTACAATATGGCTGCTGTTGCTAAATATATAAAAATCTATTACACCATTTCTGAACAGCTGCTGAACACAATTTTGTCAGACCTGACAGAAAGCATACTGGCATAAAAAAAAAGTTTGTACCATTGGTACCATGATATATTATTTCACCGTCTCCAGCACGTATTTGGCATTCACGATACAGCCTTACTATGGTTCAAGTCCTACTTGGTCAACAGGACACAAATTGTGTCCGCAAATGAAAAACACTCCAGCCCAGTTGATCTGTGTTGTGGTGTTGCGCAGGGGTCTTTTTTTGGACCTGTTCTCTTCATTCTGTACACTCAGCCACTTTGATGTGTCATAGATCATCATCCAGTGTCTCACCAATTGTATGCTGATGACACCCAAATATACAAATCTAGCCACCCAACTGAAGTTGAAGCTACCATCCAAGGCGTAGAGAGGTGCATTTCTGATGTGAAATCATGGATGACATGTAACAAGCTGCAGATGAATGATGATAAAACTGAAGCCATCCTGATTACAACACAAAGACTTTCTCATTCACATCCTTTACCTCAGACAATAAATATCAGCAACACCAACATTAAATTTACACAGTCAGTACGAAACCTAGGTGTTACTCTTGACAGTACTCTCTCATTGCACCAACATGTCATGAACATATGCAAGGCTGCATATCTTGAGCTGAGACGCATCAGCTCCATTCGCAAGTATCTTTCAGTTGATGCCACTAAAACACTCGTGTGTTCCTTAGTACTTTCAAGACTGGACTATTGTAACTCGATTCTGTCTGGTTCGTCTCAATATCTACTCCAGAATCTTCAAAAAGTTCAAAACACAGCTTCTCGGATCATCCTTAGAGTACCACGATCAGAGCACGTCTCCCCCCTGCTCTGTACCCTACACTGGCTATCTATTCGATCCAGAATTAAACACAAAATTTGTTCTCTGTGCTACGTTTCATTGACGGGCTCCAGTCCAACTACCTATCTGACCTCACCCATGTGTACACACCAGCAAGATACTTACGCTCCTCTTCTGACACTCATATTCTCATTATTCCCACTATGAAAATGAAATCATATGGACAACGTTCTTTTGCATACCAGGGCCCAGCAACGTGGAACGAATTGCCCACTGAACTTAGACACAAAGACACAGTGATCTCATTCAAGAGCGCTCTTAAAACTCACCTATTTCAACTGCAAGAACAGACTTAAAGAACTAATAATGTTTCCTTACCTTAAATATTTACAGCATGTTTTCTGTTTTCTAATTTCGTGGTATTTGTTTTTATTTTTGTAATAATATCATTATATATGTTTTTTAAGTGTTGTCAAATGTTGTAAAGCGCTTAGAGCTTCTTAAGATTAGGCTGCCAAATATGGATGATAAAAATACAAACCTTGAAACTTGTTTTCGTAATTCATGCATTCAACAGCATTGTATGATATATCTCTACAAAAAGCATCCAAATGGCCCAGATTCCATGGTCAACTGCCCTTACTTTTGGCTGTTCAATAGATGCCTGCCATGTGTATTCAGCATTGCTAAAATTGTTTGATTTGGCTCAGTTTGGAAATATCTTTTAGCTATTGCCTTGAAAGTTTCAGTGTTTACATACACAATGAAGATTTACATTCTAGTATTAGAAATAGTCATGTTGATTTTTTTTTAATTTGCAACAGTTGAAACTTATTGATATTTGAATGCTGTTGTTTATTAGTTATATTTGAATATGTTTTCTTATTAGAAATATTTGAATACTCAGTATTAAGTTATATTTTAATACTTTTGTTTATTAGTTATATTTGAGCAATTTGTTTATGGCAGTCTCCTCTTTCAGATGTCACTGGATTATAACGAAACTTTGACGGGGGGGGGGGCTTTTTTAAGAAAAATGCTCAGATATGAATGGGGGGTGGTATTTTGCTTTTGGCAGTACCTTGCAACTAGCATCACAGTACGCAACTTGTACAATAAAATTCTGTATTTTTTCTCAGATTTACTTGTAACTTGTTTTAATCTGCACATACACAGTTCAGTGATACAGTATAGTAGTTTTCTTTGTTTAAAGACCGGTCCCTTGGCTTAAGTGGTTAGAGCGTCCACTTCGGATGCGGGAGGTCGCGGGTTCGAACCCTGTCCGGGTCATATCAGACTTATAAAAATGGTGCAAACAGCTGCCTCTTTTCGCGATCAGCGTTAAGAGGCTAGTGTTAAGTCTGGTCGGCCTGGTGTCAGGGTGCGACATAATACCACATATCAGCGGCATGATTACCCAGTGCTTTAAACTGCAGACGTAATAGCGATATGACTCAAATTGATAAAGCTACGTTTAAAGAATTAGTCACATACACACACAGACTCGCACATTCTTTGTTCAAAAGATGTAGTTTTTAACTTTGTTATTTATTTATTTATTTTTTATTTTTTGGCCCTGAGACGGGTTCAAATTACAGTACCTAGCATTTTATATTAAATATATATCTCAGTTTTAATTGGTTCATATTTTTAATTGGTTCATATTCACACTTGGTAGGACTGTTTGATACATACGAGTTTTGTAAACCCTTGGTAGACGTAGAGTGGTTTTCTCCCTTGACAAAATTTGACAGCTTCGATGTAGTACTTCAAACAATACAAAATAACTGTAATATTAAATCTTTATCAAAATTAGTGCTTCAGTATTTTCTCTCAAATATTTTTATTAATGCTTTTAACAAATTTTATGCTAAAGGTAATGCCCATTCGCATTTTATTTATTACATATAATATGTATCAGATACGTTTTACTTAATCTCCACACCAGATCCGAATATATTTTATTTTCTACGAAATAAATTGCTTGAATGTACCGAACGATCACTTTCACTCTCGACCTCCATTAGACAATACAACGAATTGTGTCAGAAAGCTGTCCACCTCTTGATGGCTTGCTGACCAAAGAAAAAGCCTGGAAGGCAAAATATCTGACAGCGAGCTCTGCCCAACCAAACCAGGTATTGATTGTATGTTGAAAAATACACCAATAACCATTATAGACTGACGTCACAATTTTGGTTTATTTACAGTGGCTGCATGTACTACGCAGTTAAATCTTTGTGATTACTCCTAGTCTATATCGGATATAATAAACTATTTACTTTCTAGTCAGTCATTCCTTGTGTGCAGGTTAAAATATGAGCCAATGTTTTCAACTTTCTTGCCAGATAAAGCCTAACTTACCTATTTTCAGAAATTTCAGCATAGTCTTTCCCTTTCGCACAGTTCGAGAATCGTCATAAAATTAAGTCTTTGTTTGCATAAAAGACAGTTGAATTAAAAGCAATATACCTTGAGTTTTAGTGTTAAATGTTGAATTTACGAAAATATTTCATTTGAACAATATTCTTATTGTGTTGAATATAACACTGCAGTGATCACAGAGACGCAACGAACCACAAGAATATTCCCTGAAGTTCAAATATCGTAGTGAAATATTGAAATATAGCAGTGGGAGAAAAATTATACGGTCAAAATGGCGATACCACTTCTATTGTCACAGTGGCGATATCTCATTTGGAACTATTTTCTTTTCCCGTTTAAGAAATATATCTGCCCTTATGTATGTTATTCTGACCTGTATTTCCATATTTAGGCCTAATTCATTTTTCTTCTGCTCTCTCTCTCTCTCTCTCTCTCTCTCTCTCTCTCTCTCTCTCAGAACGAACAGATCTTAAAGCGTGAACTGTGGATTCTCTACAGTACAGTTATGAAATCAATGCGGCATCGTCAGGAAATGCATAAAAACGTGCTGCAAACTGAGTAAAATATTACATTTTTATAATTTGTTGTATACATGAATCATGCAAACTGTCGGTGATTGAACTGACATGGCATGCTGTTGTGTCACCCACACAATACTTTATACCTGTAATAATCTACGACAAATGGTTCACCCTTTTTTCAGAAAGAAAATACCCGTGATTAAATATAGTAATACAATTTTTACGTAGCAAATTTAACTCGCATCATAGTCATATTTGAAAACGATGGACTAATCGAGCGTTGATTGCAAACCGACATTAAGTGACAATCTCAAACTGGATCATCGTCTGCCACTGAACTAGACTGCAAGCATCCAAAGGCCACACAAAATTTCCAGTTCGAATGTAAAATAAACAAAATAAAGAACGAACTCCCAATAATTAAAATCTTTTGTTTAAAGATGTTACGCCCTGAAGTCTGTCTGTGTTGTGTATATTTAATTTGTATTGTTTGTTAAGTTTTCTTTATCATCATGTACTATGTATAATTGTAATTAGTAACTGAACTTGTTCAAAATCCAGTTCTTTGTGTACCTTACTAGAGCCATTCGTTTTTTGTAAACAACATAATGCATAACTTAAATTTTCTTTCTGAATGTGGACTAAATATTCAGATCATTATTAACGTAAACATGTTTATCTTAGTCTCTGAGTCTGCGACATTGGAAATCCCCCATGGAATAACCTGGTCTACCTGATCTTTACCATATTCGTTATTATAATTTTAGTAACAGATTTTATCTTGTTGACACCCTAGAATTTTGTAGAAATGGGCTTTTGACAATCCTCTTGGATATATTTGTGTGTCTTAGCTGTTTATATAATTTTGTTTACCTGAGAAAGTATTCATTCTTGTGATAACATCTGAAGCAGAATCATGTGTATTGTTGTGATCAATATTTTATTTGGTTGGAATTATTTATTTACAGTATATTTACTGTAAATACAAAATGTTCATCAATAGTAATACTCTTGGACAGAAACGTTAATTTGGAATTACAGTAAATTCAGACAAGGGCTCTTGGATTATATTATTGTAAAACATGAAAAAAACTGTTGGCACACCTCCACACTCTAGACCACTGGCATATTAACACATTCGAGATTCCAGGCAAATCAACACATTCAGCGTTGGATCTTATTTGGAATACTACTGGAATTTAATTAGAACTTTATTCATTTGGACTTATGATAGAACATTATTGGACTATTTGGGGTTTAATTCACAATATCGTAGGTTCTAAGGTTCTAATTTAATTTTAACTCTGTATTCTAAGGATTCAGAAATTATGTGTTGAATTACAAAACATGTTGATTTTCGCTCTTTTCTGTTACTTACATTAAGACCATAGAGTCATAACAGTCACATACATCCGCTCTGTGATGTTTCTACATTTCTCCAAACCCACAGTATCAATCCGCGCATAAAATGTATTACGAAAAGTAAATATCTCTTAACTTTCGTACGAATACAGTCATTAATTTGACAAAAATAACCATAATTTGAAGCATGATCTGTAAAAACTAAATTTTCAAAACTTCGCTGTCCTAAAATTATTGTAAAATTAGTAAACTTCTTTTATTGATTAAGTTGTTAATCGCATTGGCACAGAAAATCCATGGAAATAGACCTGTTTTGCGTTTTAAAAATTAAAGGAAAATACACGTTTTTTGAAGAAAAAAATACTCTAATATTTCACTCGTGATGTGGAAACATTTTGTATTGTCGTGGCAATGCAATGTTTGCACTTCATTCGTGCAATATTTTCGTATATCTACTCAAAAAACGTAGATATCCTCTGTATCTCTTTTGTCTAATGGCGGCACAAATCTCAGGGTGGATACGACAACGTCGAACTAAACTACCTCCGTGAGTATGAGTTTCTCAGAACTTCACTTTGTATATTAGGTATTTATGAAGTTAGTGCCCTATCAAAACATAACGGTGTTAATTTTGATGAATTTTCATGTTAATACATAAAGCATGCTTGGATACGACTAAAACATGTATAATTTAGATTTCATATATGAAGAACACTAGTATCAATATATTGCAAGTTATGTTCATCACATCTATCCTGTTTAATGCATTTTTAAAACCCCATGTTATCAGTTACTTGGGTTTTTGTGTCGTCAGCATCTCGTCGGCACCACCTTACGCTGTACACATTTTACAGTGAACTCGACGTACATTTTTTTCTATTGGACCATTTGGATACTTGTTATAACATTGTACACGCTGTACAGATACATTTTGATCACTAAATACTTGTCATAGCTTTGTACATGCTGTACATGTGCCTTTTGATCATTTGGATACTTGTCAAAGCCTTGCCCATGCTATACGGGTGCCTTTTGATCACTTGGATACTTGTCATAGCCTTGCCCATGCTATATGGATGTCTTTTCATCATTCTGATAATATCACAGCCTTGCCCATGCTATACGGATGCCTTTTGATCATTTGGATACTTGTCACGGCAATGCCCATGCTATACGGATGTCTTTACTGGCCGGAACGACAGCAGTCAACATCATTACTTCCCATCCCTTAAGTTGCAGTACCGGGAAGAAACAATGCGTCCGGGTATCAATAGGGCCCATCGATTCATTTATAACATTTTTATTATAGGTATTCCATAACAGAGAATGATATGAATACAAAATACTAACACCGTTTGAATACGTCTTTTTATTATTTTATTTATCAAGACAATCAAATATATATTTAAAAGTAAAACGGCTGAATTAAAGTAACGCTCGAATATTTCATTTTAGAAGAATAATCGTGGAACCAGTAGAAATTAATGATTTGACTAGGTAATACATAATCATTTTTTTTTTGTTCCGAAGCTGACTAGCAAGAATCAAAGACTGGCTGCAAACATGGTTTTAATCACTACAACTACTTTAAATTTAGAAACCTTCTACCGAATAAAATCACATGTTAAATTTACACATCCAATAATAATTGAATTTTTATATCAAACAATTATCTTTGACTCCCTCGGGAATGCCATTGGCATATTAAATCCTAAATTGGGGTTGCGTTTAAATTGATTCACTATGCAAAGTGCTACATATGCATATGTGATGTCCGCCTCAGGAGCGGAATCGATATCTTACTGATTATTCAGGTTTGCAAACAATCACGATTTTTATGGGCATTATAACACGGGTGCAAGTAACATACAAGGTTCATTGTGTCATTTACATTTTATATTTTTCAAGGCCCTCATTTTTATTATGTACACATTTGCTAATTGAATCGAATAAAAATATAGCATATAGCTTCTTGGTAATAAAGTGTAATAGATTTTGTTAAATATTTCTGAAACCATTGCGTGTAAGTATGGTTCTAAGCGGAGTCAACAAGGAACGATCTAAGAGCATACATGTAAACAATATTTTCTGAGAAGAAAAACGGAAAAATTACATGAAATATCAAAATAGCCAACCAAAGCTTTACGTTTTGCACACCTCACGAGAAGAATGTAGAAATCAGCTTTCACGGCTTAACTAGTACAGCACTGTCAGTTTTGAACAATATCGATAAAAAATACACCAAAATATAAACTTTGCCGATTGGGGTTGAGGTTTCTCTGATATTTCGCTATGACGTCGATGCATAGTAGAATAGACTTGAAATCTGTAAAAACATCTTCATCTGCCGCCTCCGTCTTTTAAAATTCTTAGGATAATTTGTAGGCCAGCACCTTGGAAAATTCTGAAATAATTGTGAACATATGTAAATATGAGTTCACTGAAGGGACTGACGCTAGACTAGCTAAATAGAATTTCCAGGAATTCAAGTAAAACCATTTCTTCATTTTACCTGCTGATATTCTTTAACGATAACACGATTTTCAAGTTAGCTGCTTTGGTGGCCATACTGGATGTCACACTGGTACCATTTCTATGAGGTGCCGTAGCGGACAAAAACTGGTCCAACGAGTAAGTTGCAGTTGAAATTTCGATGTAGTATGTCGAGAAATCCAAGATCACGTGTTGGATTAAATTGCATGTCCATAAAGTTCCATTTTCAAGATCGAGATTTTAGATTTTATGTGTTGAATTATACACTGGTGGTTTAAAGTTCTATTTTCTATGTCGAAGTTTTACAGTGTATATTTTGAATTGCACAACGGTGGTTGAAAATTCAATATCATATGTCGAGAATCACTAATTCACACGTTGAATGTAACTGATTGCGATGAAAGTTCCATTTCATACGGCGAGTATTTAGATTTCATCTGTTGAATTTCACAGCAACGAGAAACAACCTCCTTGTTTAAAAATAATGTGGTCCGTCACGAGAGCGACCTCTAGCGAAGAAATTCATAGTAATTCTCGACCTGTGAATGGTAACTTTCAAACTGTAAATGCATGAATTGTAATGGTGCCTCATAATTGAATACAGGAATGATGTATCTTAATACTCGATATTATTTTGAATTGTTAAAGTGGACATTGTGTAATGTTATTTTTAAAACAAAACACATCATTTCACCATATAAAAATAACAATTCTGACAAGCACAATAAAATGTCCAGCCACCGCTGTGTAATTCAACAGATACAATCTGAAAACTCAACATACGAAATGGAACTTTCAGGACAATCAATGTGATTCAACATATTAAATTGAAACTCTCGACATACGACATTAAAATTTCAACAACCGCTGTGTACTTAAGAAGATACAATCTAAAACTCGACATTGGACATTGAATTTTCAACCAGCGCTGTGTAATTCAACAGATGAAATGGAAATACTCAACATACGAAATGGAACTTTCAACATAAATACTTTGAACCAATACGTAAATCAGGAATTCTTGACATATAACATTGAAATTTCAACCACCACCGTGTAATTCAAACGACACAATCTAAAACTTCGACATAGAAAACATAACTTTCAACCACTACTGTTTAATTCAACAGATACAATCTAAAATCTCGACCGGAAAAATGGAACTTTAAGGACAAGCATTTTTGATACAACACGTGAAATTGGAATTCTGGACATATGACATTAAAATTTCAACGGCAACGTTGTGATAGGACCAGGTTTTCTCCGCTGCGGCGCCTCAAACATTTCCATTTAGGACCAAGCAGACATCACTAGAATCATTTTGATGAAAACACAGGGCAGTATGACCATTAAATTAGAAGGAGCAAGATTTTCAAGACAGCTGTCGTGACAGACAGACATATTGAATATACAATTTGGTATCATTTCCATTTTGGACCAGCTTGCTATCATAAGAAGTCTATTGGTGAAAACCACATCTTGATATAGCCATCCATTTGGGAGAAGCAGAGATGACAATATTTTCAATAAGGCCATCGTGGTGTCCATAATTACGGTCATTTTGCATGATTTTAATTTAGGACTAGACATCTTAAGAACTCTTCTGATGGAAGCTCCATGTCAAAATGCCTTTTCTTTTAAGAGGAATATGGATATCAAGGTTTTCAAGACGTCAGATTAGCGCGATTTAAATTTAAGACCAGGTGAAAACCCAATACTGATATAACCCTACATTTTGGAGGAGTTACAGGAACAAAATTTTCAAGGTGGCTGCAATAATGTCCATACTGAATATTAGATTCTCACGATTTCAATTTAGGACTAACTAGACATGATAAGAAGTCTTTTGGTAAAAACACAATGTCGATATGACCAGTCATATGCAAGCACCGATAATACAATTTTCAAGATTACCATTGTGGCAGCCGTACTAGTTTTCAGATCGGCACCCGTTTATTTAAAGCCAACTAGACATAAGAAGTTTTGTTAGTGAAAACCACGTGTTGATATAAAGATCCATTCAGGCGGATTTTGAGATCACAAGATTTTCAAGACGGCCGCTATGACTGCCACATTAGAATCATATCTGCGCCATTTCTATTTATGACCAACCAGACGTCATAAGAACTGTTCTAGTGAGCTAGAGATGGCTGCCGTAGTGACCATAACGTACGTCAGATGGCACCATTTTCATTTAAGACCAACTAGACCTAATAACAACTGCCCATGTTGATATGGCCATCCTTTCAGGATGACTGGCGGCTGTATTGGACATTCGTGCGGCACTAGTTTCATTTATGACCAACAAGACAATGGCATGTTTGTTGTGTGTTTAAGTTACGTGTGTTTAGAGTTTCACATCAATCCTCCAAAGGACGGACAGACGACAGACCATCCCACTAGTTCTTCTTGTCTATGAACAGTAGAGCTTATAAAAAAAACAAAAAAAAAAAACCATATAATTAACATATACCGCTTTTGTTAGTAATTTGTGTAGTGAGAAACAAGCTACTATTTCGGTATTCCATTGATATTACAGCTTTGTGAAAACCTTTGCTTGTAAGCTGTTTGATTTAGAATATATTACAAGAATAATTTCTTTGTTAACTCAGAACCGTCTACATTGTTATAAAATACGGTATTTATTAACCCACTGCATCATGCTATTGTATACAACAAGAAATTCCATGTTATAAAATGTCGGTGAGGTTAAGAGCTTCCATTAATAACTATACGTAAGACGGCTCTGTATTAAAGCTGTACTGGCATGTCTTTTGCTTTTCAAAAACCACCATGTCAAATTTATTGAGAATCAATCTGTCTGTCTGCCTGCCTGCCTATCTATCTATCTATCTATTTATCTATCTATCTACGTTTAATGAAATAACTTAATAAGCTCCATATAAAATCAGAATGTTAAAAACCAGTCTTTCTGTTATGATTTTCATCTGAACAACATATTCCAGTGCAACCGCTATTTGCCATCTGGTTTCAAACAAACTGTAACTAATGATGGACCGGCGCGCAGATTCTTAGTGGCATAGTAAAATTTGAAATGGAAAGTTAGATCTCTCCATTTGTTTGAAGCTGTACTGGCAAGTCTTTTTGCTTTTCAAAAACCACCATGTCAAATTTATTGAGAATCTATCTGTCTGTCTGTCTGCCTGCCTGCCTACCTACCTACCTATCTATCTATCTATCTATCTACTTTTGACGAAATAACTTAATAAGTTTCATATATTATCAGAATGTTAAAAACCAGTCTTTCTGTTCTGATTTTCATCTGAACAACATGTTCGAGTGCAAACAAACTGTAACTAATGATGGACCGGCGCGCAGATTCTTAGTGGCATCGCAAATTTGAAATTGAAAGTTAGATCTCTCCATTAGTTTGAAAACGTAATGTCCAACATTTGTAAAATTCTGCATGACATAAAGGGCATCATCTTTTAAATCTCTTTGCTGTTTGATGCGAACAGGCATTTATCGCATCTGAGCTTTAAAGATGGTGAGAGAACGATTGAAGAAGATTCATTATATTTATATGAAGTTGTCTCGTGTGGGTCCCGAAAATATACCTGCTAACAGGACTAAAACCTCATTCTCAATCTATGATTAAAAAATTGTTCTCTTCTTCGGCTTCATCGAATTTATCTAATAAGGCGAAATTCTTACAAAAGTCTTCATGACTAAATTATCCATCCAACTTCTTCCAAGGCCTTCATCAACTTCTAACTGTAGAAATTAGTCATCTCGCACTTTAGTAGATTTACGCCACAGAAACAGGGGTGGATCTTCTGGTTAAGAAGGTGGAAGTTTAAAACAAACTTGACCTCTAGTAGTACTTCCTTCGTAACGAATTGATCTATTTTTATCAAGATCTGCATTGCCTTTTGGAGTAGCAGTATCTCTGACTTTCAGCTGAGTCATGTCAACGACAATTGGAGAAACTCAGCTTCATTACATTTTTACATTCCAAAATAATTTTCACTTTCATGATACAAACACTGAACTCGCTTTTCATGTCTTCCTGCCAACCGCACAGAGTAGTCTTGTACTCTGAGTTGTATCAGACCATGGAAATCGGATTAAGTTTCGGATTTAATATCCGTGCAAAGACGTAAACGTATTTTTTAATTTTTTATGACGCAAGCCTTATAACTAATTGACCAATATGCAATACGAGTCTCGTGTAGAATGAAGGACATGTATCAATGAACGAATCCATCATCGCAAGACAAAAAAAAAGACCTTTACATAAGCAAAACAGCCAGGCTTAGAGAGCGATCACGGGTTCTGGGGTCAAAAAAACATCCGGACCTCTCTTAGTTCTTGTTCAAGCAAACTTTTTCTTTTGTAAAATTATAAAGTGTTGTTCATCCCGGGCCCGAATACGGGCCCGGGCCCCGAGGACATATCCCCGGTTGCCCCCACCCCCCTTTGTCGGCCCTGAAAACAGCTTATCAACCCCTCTCCGTCCAGATCGACACGTCTTACGCGGTGTAGGAATTCTGCCTATGTCATTTTCTCGAAACAGATTGGAGAAGCTTTTCATTCTTTGATTAATCAAGACGTGGAAACTGGGATGCTGCTGCTGATGATGATGATATACGCTCGCTCGTTTGAACCTTTGACTGATTAGAGGAGTTTCACATCTTTAAGTTTTCGTAATACCAACCTTCATAACTAATTGATCCATCACCATCCAGATCTGCCTCTCTCATGAGATCCCGGAATTCAGCCTCTGTCATCTTCTCGCCTATGGACTGAAGGACAGATCTGAGTTCTTTACAGCTGATCTTGCCGTCCCCATTCCTGTCGAAGACCTTGAAAGCCTCTCGCATCTCCGCCTCCTCCTTACTGATCTCTCGACACTTACACGTCATCAGGCTGACGAACTCCTCAAAGTCGATTTGCCCATTCCCTTGATACAGAGAAATATTTTTATCCGAATAACACAATGATGCGTTCATTTTCATTTCTTTGAAGATAAAGTTTAGCATCAAAAATACGAAAAGGTACATATTCAAACACAGGCGAGCATATTTATCCTTAATTCACCTAATACGTTCCAATATGTAACTCAAACCATTGTCCTCATATTATGACATAGTATTTCAAAAACCAAACTTAACCATAGAATATTGAATTCAACGTGATGCTTAAATGCCGCTAGTTTATATAAGCCCAGATACCAGAAAGTCATTAGATTCAGGGCCGTAGAAGTAAGAAACACCCGGGCCTAGTTCTTGTTGAAAC
Organism: Megalonaias nervosa; assembly: GCA_016617855.1. NCBI lineage: Eukaryota > Metazoa > Mollusca > Bivalvia > Unionida > Unionidae > Megalonaias > Megalonaias nervosa. The sequence continues at coordinate 2,394 of JAECUM010085044.1, read as the reverse complement.
AAAATATTTTTTTTACAAAATTAAAAAATTTTGTTGGGCCCGGGGCCCGGGCCCCGGGGATATATCCCCGGTTGCCCCCCCCCCTTGTCAGCCCTGATTAGATTCTGTATTAGAAATCTTTATGTCCCACTTATTAGAAAACTAATGAAGTTAAATATAGTGTCTATAGTCATACAAGACATATGACAAGCATTCGAGAATTCTTTATCGTTCAAAACGAAGGCTCTAACAATTAAAGCCGGGGGCCCCGAGTGGCCGAGTGGTCTAAAGCGCTCTCCGTTACGGATCACTGCCATCTCACCTCTGTCTGCGTTGGTTCGAGTCTAAGATTCGGCGAATGTGGATATGTGAGAAAGCTTGCCAGTAGCTTCTCGTGGGTCGGTGGTTCTTTCCGCGGATTTCCCGGTTTCTTCCTCCACCATTAATACTGGCTGCCATGTATAACCTATCGTGTGCTGAAAAATTGCGTTAAGCCCCACAACAGCAACAACAACAACAACAACAATTAAAGCTACACCCTCTCTCGAATGACATGTTCTCGATAGAGAATACTAATCTATATGAGTTGTGTCAGTTTGAACATTATATTCATACAACCAGTCCAGTCAAGTCTGACCTTAGTACTTGCAAAATATCAAGAGTAATGCTTGAATTCTGATATTATCAAAACACCTATTGTTCCGAACATTTAGTAGTTCAGTAATTTAGCTGATGAGGTATGTACGCCAAAATGTTGCAAGAAAATCTCTGCTTTTATTGAGGTCGATTAATGGCTGAACATAGTCTATATATATGTCATTTGCCCTCCTCAGCAATGTCGGGTTTCATTATCCCCCAACCCCATCGGCAGCACGTGTTAATCGATTGCACTGCTGGGCAATATCGTGAATCAATAATTTGTCGACGCTCTGTAATGCTTTTTGTCATCAGTCTTTGGCGTTGCTCATTTTCTCTTTGGCATTTCCTGTGTTAAGCACTTTGCTCTGCACATCTGTCTTTCATATGTTCTGCTCAGCAATGTAAGATGTAAGCCGTTTAACCTGCTTGGTTTGGTCTAAAAGTTTCTTGAATGTACTTACCATCCTTGTCAACCTCCCGAATTATCTGGCTGATTTCTTTATCCGACAGATACTGTCCCTGCAGCCGGAATGCCTGGCTCAGTTCTGAACCTGATATCTTTCCATTTTGGTCCTTATCAAACATATCAAATGTCTTCTTAAACTCTGGATAAATGAAAAGAAATTAAATATAGGTCGGCACATTTGGATACACTTTTGTTCTACAAATACACACGATGCTCTTTGTATATCTGGCTAACTGTACAGTATTTTATTTTGAATACAGAACAGAAAGAAATTCATACGTACAGATAACAGAGCATCGTGAACGGTACATTTTTCGCTTACCTGGTACTATGAAGTATGCACTCAATATTTGGAACATTACACAGTTAAGGTAAAGAGTGACACCTGCTGAAATCTCGTATAACCATAACATGACGAGATTCCGTTTGCGTGCATTGTATTGTATCAGATTTATTTATTTATTTATTTATTTATTTAGTAAGTTAGTTAGTTAGTTAGTTAGTTAGTTAGTTAGCCAGTTAGTTAGTTACTTAGTTCCAGTGAGATTTTATTCGCAAAAAATCTTTGCTGCATATAAATATTACATACTGGGGAATAACTTACATGGACATATTGTGAAGTTTATAGGTATATGGATTCCTGATCTATTTTTAGAACTTCTACTAATTTTCTAATTCTCTTCCTTTAAATGCCAATCTTCTTCCCAAAATGAGAATGAAAGGTTTTTTGGTCGTTCCAATCAAGCAACAGAATCTCAATATCTCGTGGCAAACACTTTCTTTGTTGGTTTTTTTTTTGGGGGGGGGAGGTTGGGTTGCGGGTTTGGGGGTCTTTCTTCTTTTCCAACATCTTAAGCACTAAATAGTCATGAGCGTATGAAAGTTTCATTTCTTAGGAAATAATTTACGGTGTAATTATCACCTTGTGCTTTCCTATAAGTCTTATTATAGCTCATGTATTTCAACTTTTTTTTATCTTGGTCAGTGAAAAACAACTGGTTTACTGCATTTTGATTACGCCTGTCACGCATGCTCCAGTTCTTGCAATTGACTTCGGGAATGGAACCAAAAGCATAATACTGGACTATAAAAATCTATTTATCATATTTCTTTTTCTATTATTTCATTCATTCAGTCTTTCTTTGAAAGGCTTCTCTCAACTTCGAACAATTTATGTCCTGTAATTACGTCTATGATACTCTACTACTGTCACAAGTACACAGACACACGCCTTAAGCATCGCTTTCGGTTGACGAGATAATGCGATAAACAGCGTTAGCTTGATTATCGGTTCATGTGAAACTCGTTTA
>JAECUM010085039.1:0-12402 GCA_016617855.1 Megalonaias nervosa | reverse complement strand
AGATCTCGCTTTCGTGGAACAAAAGAAAAATATTATTAGAATAAAAAATAAACAATCTGATTATGAGTGGAATATTTGTTTTTTGCTATCATCAGAATAAAAAAAATTATTATTATCTGATTCTGAGTAAATATTGTTTTACTGTATTTTAGTGACAGTGACATCGTCGTCACTTTCATTTTCACTTTCATTTTCATTTTCATTTTCACTTGGGACGAATGACACTCGCTGCTATCCTTTGCAGGTGACCCTTCCGCGGCTTTACTCGCTGTTATCAGCTCGTTCAGTTGTCTTATACGATCATTTACTTTCTTTTTTGTTTCCTATTCGTGAGATAAGTCTGACCTAATTTTTTCGATTGAGCTTGCAAGAGGAACAAATAATTTTACCTGATCATCTGTAACTGTAGCCAACGACTGCAACATTTCCTACTGAATCAACTTTACAAATCTGTAATTGGATGGCAGTGTATACCTGTTTTCGAATTTTCGCAATTATAATGATTCAAAATCGCACATGATTTTTTCAGGATTAAGTTCAGCAGAAATTTTTATACCGTCATGTTGTAATTGCTTAATGGCAACAATAACAGCATTAATATTTTCTTGATTCATTATATGATAAATATTTATCTAAAATGAAAATAATTCTGAATAATAAAAATAAAAATATTTCTGAATCAGAACATAATAATAAAAATAGTTCTGAATCTGTAACATTTTGAGAAATTTGAATAAATTTCACAAATCCGATGGGGTATTTGCAAGATTGAAATTGAGGAATTCGAATAGATTTCATCGATTTTGATGGGGTGTTTGCACGATTAAACTCAGAAATCTTAACAATTTTGCTGAATTTCAGTTTTATAATATAAAATAAAAATTAATGAAATATTTTTATAAAACTGAAAAAATCTGACAAATCTGAGAGAATTTCATAAATGTGCTGGGTTTCTGGCACAAAGAAAACGAGAAATTTAATTAAATTTCTTAAGATCTGATAGGGTGTTTGCATGACTGAAAATGAGGAATTCGAACAAATTTCGATGATTTTGATGGGGTGTTTGCACAATTAAACTGAGAAATCTTAACGAATTTGTTGGAATTCAGTTTATATAATAAAATAAATTTATGAAATATTTTTATGAAACTGATAAATTCTGACAAATTCTGATTGAATTTCATAAATCTGCTGGGTTTTAGACATGAAAAGATTGAGAAAATCGAGTATATTTCTTAAAATCTGATGGGGTATTTGCACGATTGAAAATGAGGAAATCGAACAAATTTCATAAAATCTGGTGGGGTGTTTACACGATTAAATCAAGAAACTCAAACAAATTTCTTTGATTTCAATATTATAATAAAAAATAAAAATAAAAATAAAAATATTTCTGAATCATAATTAATATAATAAATATCTCTGAATCAGAATTAATTTAATAATAAAAATAGAATAAAATAAAAATAAAGATATTTCTGAATCAGAATTAATATAAGAACAAAACATATTTCTGAATCATAATTAACATAATAATAAAAAGATTTCTGAATCAGAGTCAATATAGTAATAAAAATATTTCTGAATCAAAATTAATATAATAACAAAAATTAAAAAAAATAAAATAAAAATATTTCTGAATCAGAATTAATTTAATAAATATTTCTGAATTAAATTACTAAAAATAAAAATATTTCTGAATCAGAATTAATATAATAATAAAAATATTTCTGAATCAAAATTAATATTATAATACTAGTAAAAATATTTCTGAATCAGAATTAATATAATAATAAAAATTATTTCTGAATAATGAAAATAAACAAAAAATAAACAGCAGCGATGATGGTCGGTCTACCATTCCATGGGGTCCCTTCATTGTCAGTAAAGCTGATGAGGTCCTAGGTTTTTGGGTCTCTCGTTGTTGATCCTAGTTTTTTTATGGGTCTTTTCGTTGATGACCCTAGTTGGGTCGACCCTAGTGTAAAGGCCTTTCTTATGGCCCACAGGCACCTCATGATACTTTTTCTTATGGCGACATTCTTTCTGAATGTCCCTGTGTGAGGTCACAAGGTCAAGGAGCTTACATCGCCTTACTGTTTATTTTTGAGGGTTTCCAATTTTCAAATTTCACACACACTCCCCCCAAATCAAACCCCGGAGTTAGTGCAAAACAGCACCCACCACGCTGTTCAACGTGGTGAGAAGTGTACATTAATTTCCTTGGGGAACCCCCCATTTTATTGTTAGAAAACTCTGGCCTTATAACTCTCCCATAGACAAAGTGTCTGCCATGGGAATCGAATCCCAGGCCTCAGGATCAGAATCCAATGTTCTTAATACTGTACCACAGTCCCATTCTTACAAATACAATGTTCGGAAATTGCTAATAATGTTACCTATACTACTACGTGAACTACAGTGATAAATCCTGCACACGTTTCAACTGAATAAAATACACGTTTCAGCTAAATAAACTGTAGTGTGGATTTATTTTAATTTTAACTGAATACAACGTGGACATAAAATACGGCCGGATGTTATTGAAAACAGATGTTGATGACTGTAAGATCTAAAAATAACTTACCTGGATTTGTTGAGGTTACCTAATGCTGAATAAGCAGGCAACTTACGTACGACCAGTATAATGAATAAAATCACAGTTATTGTAAACGGTAGTGTGGATTTATTTCAGTTTCTGAAACATTTTATAACATTAAATCATGAAATCTACGATCTTAAATATATTCCTGTCGAGTTAAAGTGTACTGCTAGCCAAGGATACTAACATCGATCGATAAATCAACTTCATGAATATGTCAGATGGCAATGTATTACGGCTGTCTAAAAATAACTTGCTGCTGTAAGTGATTTACACAGTTGAGATATACACAATTACACATCAAATTTATGAACGATATATTTATTATTTTTTATGAAATTATGATGGACGAAGTAACACACAAGAAGGAGAGATAGATCAAGCAGATAAGAAATACGATGACACAAAAAAAAATCGAGACGGTCATGTAATCAAGCAGGACAACTGCTTAATTACTCTCTCAGCGAGGACAGAGTTATCTCGCTTCATGTGTATGCTATTTAAACCTGATTAGCTAATCATATTTATTTGAAAATGCAGACTTGGTTTTATTATCCGCGACATATTGTACCGAACTAGGGGTAATATCATAATATTTGACAACCGCGTATATTGATTGAAATAGTATTTCTTGGCCTGTTTTTGCATTTACAGCTGTAACAACTTTTGGAGATTTACTATATTTCTCATTATTTCCACCTGAAGAAGTCTGGCTTTGCGTAACAGCTTGTAGGTTACATAAATAATTATTTGTTTGATTCCCATCAATGTGATCGATCGCAAGGCCGTTTTCGATGATTCTGTGTAAACATTCGAACACAAATCTATGTGACAAATAACTTTTATTTCCATCACGGAACATGAGATAAGCAGTATTATTAACAAAACCGACTGGTTTTTCAGTCTACAGTTCCTGATTATACCATCACGAGATGCTTCATACGTTTTAATGGTGGAATGTGTTACGAATTTATTTTCCTCCATTTATATAATAATACTATTTTTCTAAATTGTTAGTTTGAAAACCTGGAGAGACAGTCTTCCGCGGTTCTTATGGCAGATTCGACATTTTTTTATCATAATCTCGTTTCAGATCCCTGTATCTTTTACCACCACATTGCACACATAACCGTATTTCTCCTCTGACTCCAACACCACACCGCAATCACGGTTTTGGTCCTACACTTCCACTTCGACACTTTGCATGTGGTAACCACAGAGTTTGTTTACGCATGCGCGGTTACACGGTGTTGTAATTCATTAACCAATTGCATTTATTGTTTGCTTGAATCATTATATATATATATATATATATATATATATATATATATATATATATATATATATATATATATATATATATATATATATATATATATATATGTTATAATTGTACCTAATGTGTCACATATTGTCTTAATTATAATATGGAGGAATTTACGAGATTGTCTGCAATTAAGCCTACTAGAGCTAGATTTGATTTCGACAAACTATCGAAACTTAAAATTAGTTTCTCGATGCAAGATTTGGCGCTGATGAACAAGGATATAATTAATCGCATCAACGAAGCCAAGAAGGAATTTCACGACGATGGTGCAGTTCATACCTGGTCAACATTCTGTATTAGCAATGTTGTCCATGCTACAATGAATTCTTCGCGAGCAAGAAACATCATTAACTACCTCGATGATCAGCAATATTTTATTCAGATACAATTTATTGTGCAGACAGACGACGACGTTTGGATTATCCGTGACAAACGGTACCCTGTCCGCGTGACTCTTGGACGTAGCATCGTTTCGTTGAATAAAAATTCCAAACCAGGTACGTTAACCGGCATAGACAAACAATATTACGAAAGAGCATATCCTGTGACTGCAGTTATTTATGCGTTATATCCGCTGAATGATAAACCCAGCGTTGATGATCTCAAACCAATGACATTTTTTCTCTTAAATTATGTAGCTGAGTGAGTTACAGAACACTTCACAAATGTGATACGTGGAAACGGTTTAACGGAATTAAGACGTAAAACAATAAATACGTGGGCAGAAACAGTTAAAGATACGGAGCGTCTATCAGCGACGTTGCTGAGTTGGGAAAGAAATTAAAATTCCAAATAACAGTGAAGACGTTAACCGGAGAGACTTTATAGAAATCGAAATATCAATCAAGGGAGTTCCCATAACGATTATTGATCATAACGCGCACGCATGGACGTCAGCGGTGATGATATTTCCACGAGACAGAACAATTAGATTTTATAATGATTACATATTTGATTTTATTAAAGATATCAGCAAAAATGACCCTGTATCTGTTTGGCTGTTTCGAAGTACCGATGATGGAAATTACAATCAGTTTGTAAGGCCTAGCGGAGAAATTTATCGTGCAGAATCATTCCATGACGAAATGAAAAATCTTGCATTGAAATACACGAATGATAATCGTGTTATCGAACAATTACTGAATAACTGTTTTACCGTACCAACAGTTGCTGCTCACTTTCCTCATGAAAAAACATTCATGGAAACCTACAAGATCGGAATTTCTTGTTGATATTCGACGTTGTTGTATCGAATACTGACACGGCGGATTATGGAATACTACATATGATTATAGCGACGTTATCTCGGTTGATATGGTAGCATGTTATCCTGGAGGTTTTCTTGGATACGGACAGTGTTCTGAATACTTTAAGAGATTTGGTCATCCAACACACGAGATGACCAGAGTTGCGGTAAATGGACTCCTGCCAGATTTTGACCTGACTGGAATTGCGTGTATAAAGTCATTCGAGTTTGCACACAATCTCCATCCGATTACTTATGCTTGGTTTGGAAGACATTTCTCAGAAAAACATTGGGCTCCAATAATACTATTACGATACATGCTTGATGTAAAAATATTGATATCGTTGAAAGTAAATGAAGCAATTATATCATATCATTCAGAAAAACAAATTTGGTAGCCACAACAAAAGAAATATTCCCTGACAGAGTCAGGTGATGAAAATCCTGATATGACTGATTATGAAAATAAAGTTGCAAACGATCTCGGCAGAAAAAATAATAGGTACGTTTACTCGGGGTGGTGAGTATGATCATAAACGAACGTGTACGAGGTTAATCATGGACGATGCAGAACTCGATTTTATAACTGCTGATACAACGGAGAGAAATATGCTTATAAACCGAAATGATGTTTATTTGTCTGACGGAACTAAGTTAGGTACAATAGTAAGTTACACCGATGGCGAATCACCTCAAATTTCTCATTTAAGATCTTCGATGCTCGCGTGCGTTTCAATAAACTTATTATCGATGATAAAGAGATTTGTTGATACCGCGGTTACAGTTGCCACGGATTCATTTTATATAAATAGAAAATAATTGGATTTGCTAGATGAATTACTTGGCACTGGTGAATGGGAATGACGGAGAATAAAACAAGAAAATATATTTAGTTATTCTGAATCTACCAACGTTGGAATTATGGAGAAATATTACAAAAATAACAATCAAATACCAGCATCGACAGCGCCATCTGTATATGATCCCGTGGCAAGGCATAAAACCGTTTATCTTAATGGATGTGGTGGTTCTGGTAAAACAACACGCGTGATTGAATTATTTCCGAATTTTGATATGGTTGTGCTGATGCCCACACACAGACTCGCCAGAGAAATGAACAAACGAGGGGTAAAATCTCAATCTTATCATAGTTTCTTTGGATGGTGTGGAGACGCGTGGACTCCATCGCAGATGGGTGAGAAATATATTCCCAAGATTATTATCTGGGATGAAATTTCTACAGTGTCACTAGAAGTATTAAAAATTTTCTTGATTGGCAGTTATTGAAGAATACTCCTGTGATAATGTGTGGTGATCATGGTCAACCACCACCTTTTGTTGGACAGTCTCCACACGAATGGTTTAAACGTTTGTGGATTATTACGAAAAAATAACTGATGATCATAGAGCTATTGATAAACCGCTGAAAGAATTTGTAAAGTTAATCAGACTGCAACCAGATAGAATACAGTGCGAAATAATTAGTGCAATAATTGCAGATACTACTATGAATGATTTTTGGAATTTGAGGAGACCAAATGATTTGATAGTTTGAAGTAGAGAGATAGTCAGAGATACACTGCAAGAGAAATTATTCCTGCGGCACAAGGAAAGATCTTCAAATCTGCCTGTACCATTATGTTATCGACCAGCAGATACTCGACTATAGAATATCGAAGTTGAAATTCCAGGAACTAATGAGAAACAAAAACTTGTACTTAATGATATTGTGTTAGTTCCTGTCAGTGCTGTTACGAGCGTGTTAACGATAGATACATCTCCATGGACGTTAGGATACGCTATAACGATTCATTCCTGAAAAGGATTAACTATCGCTGACAGAAATATTTGGATTATTGATGATCAGATCGAATGGTTAAATTTAGTTTATCTCGCAGTGTCTCGAGTTAGAAGAATATCTCACCTGCACAAGATTATTATAAATTGCGTAATAACTGAAGTTGTCAAGAAAAATTATCTGGGTATCGACAATCTGACAAAAAAAAAAAAAAAATAACCGCGATTTTGATTTCGACGTTGAATTTATCATGACACTGAAACAATGACAGAATGATCACTGTACAAGTTATAACTGTAATATGTTGTGGCAGTATTCGAATAATAACCCGAGAGAGTTTACCGTTGATGGAATTAATAGTAGTCTTGGACACACACGCGAAAATGCTATGCTGACCTGTTTTGATGTAATCGACGTAGGGGTGCCAGTTTACAGAAGTGAACACGGTGGTAATTGCGTGTCTTCACGAATTACTTGTAATTGTTCGCGTACGCGTTGAGGAGCAGTTGAATCTAGTCTGTAGATTGTAGGTCTGCCTGTGGATCTAACCACGCTGAAAATTGTATGTGTGGTCACACTCCAGATATGATCAGTTGCTCTTTTTCTATCTCCTTCGAGTTCGTCGGGTTCATATAAATATCTTACAGTTACATTACCTAGTACTGGTTGAAAGGAAGAGTCATGTCGTTGTACTGGTATATGTTTTTTTTTTGTAATTGCATTAATGGGTTTCATAGAAGTTGCATGAGTAATTTCATTATTTAACGCCGCTATCACACTTGGTAGTCTTGCAACCCATTGGCGAGATCTCGTATCTGCCTGAATTATTTCCTTCGCATACTGGTATCCAAATAATCTTTCAGCAAGTGTGTGATTAAATCTTTCAACGATTGCCTGATCACGATAAATAGCTGTATGTCCTCGTCTGATATTATCATTATGTTTCTTCATCAACGATGATACTGCATTAAGAAATTCATTGCCAGGATCAACCTGTAGTAGTTGTGGCCATCGCAAGGATCCTAGTTGATAAATTCGTTCAAACGCAGATGCAACTTCAGTTGCTGTTTTAGTTGATAGTGGTTCTGCTTCGTTATACCTACTTGCAACATCAACGAGAGTTAACGCGTTTTTGTATGTGCGTGATCGACTTCTACCAATTTTATTAGTATCGTGCGGTAAAAACAAAATATCTGCTTGATGAACGTCATTGGGAACACTGACATCAAAATGCGCGTACTGAATTTTTTAGGTGGATGTAAATAGATTTGCCATATTGCTTGTCGTGCTAACCAATTTGCAGCAACAACACGTGAGACTTTTGCTGCTTCAGCAAGTTTACTAATCGCTGATTTACCTCTCCAATATCCTCTTGGACTATAATAAACAGATTCCATTATTATGTTAATAATCAGTTGATTAATTGCCAGCCCCTAGCATTAGTTTACCTTTCATAGCAGATTTTACTAGAAAGGTAGCAAGTGTTTCTCTGAGAGATTTATCAGGTATAGAATTTAACGCATGAATCAATTTCACATCTACGAGGTGCCGTTGTTGTAAATCTTTACTTTTATGTGCAACATCATGAACATGACACTCTTGATCAATTCCGTTTATTGGATACTGTCCAGGTTTTGGTTGGTCTTAGTCATCGAGTCGGATATCAAGACGAGTTCCAGGACCACAGTGATTATAGCCAGGCGGATGTTTCTCACGAGGGTACTTGGCCCATGGAGTTCCTGGCAATTTATATAGCGCCGCAGCAACGTTACCGCCGGTTTTTGTTTTCGACCAAAAAAATCTATTTTTTTTTTTTATGCCGTATCGCTCACATTTACCGGTAAGAGCACTTTTTTATTTTTAGTTGTCACTGCAGTTAATCCGCTAGTTAGCGTGGGTGCTATACATCGAACACAATATAGACCCATGCTATAAATGATTTTGGATATAATTGACTTCTCTGCAACACCAGCGCGTGAGATAGTTAAATATCATCCAGCACTACCAAATTCTATAAGGATGATAATAACTGGACCATCTGGAAGTGGTAAAACACAATTGTTGCTTAATCTGATAATGAGATGGCTGAAGTGGAATAAATTGTATTTAGTGGCGCCATGCGTAGATGATCAACGATGGTATGAAGTACATACAGATTTTAATGAAAACACAGCGTCGTTATATGATGACGACAATGGCGTTGTTGATTTTATCACCGATATTGATGAAGCTCCATCCGTAGATGATCTCGATGGATCTATTAATAATTTAGTTGTATACGACGATGTTATGCTGGACAAACAAACAAACCCAGCTAGGATATTTTCACGAGGTAGGCATAAAAACACAGATGTGATTTATGTTACCCAGCGATATACACAAATAACAAAAGTGATCATAGATAACTGTAATATCTTAGCTGTGTTTAACGGAGTCGATACACATACGTTACGAAACATTCATCAAACTTGGTGTTCAGGGGATATGGACATGATTAAATTTAAAAACTTCTTTGCACAAGCTCAAGCTACCCCGTTTGGATTTTTAACGATAAATTTGCATTGTCCTAGGCCAAGGTATCGTGTTGGTCTCGATACAATTTTTGGTTGACATTACAGCAGCAGGGAGGGTGAACGACCAAAATTGAGTGACCAAAGAGTAAACGAAACACGCCATAAAAAATAAAACACGCGCAAAAATAAAGTAATAGAATGAGCTAACTCAATTATAGAAATCTTATGGTCAGTTAGATGCTCCGTTTTGACGTTACTGACCTTATATTTTCATTTCCGTAGGAACCTTTATTTTTCATAAATAAGGTCTCCACCGAAATGGTCTGTTCACCCTCTCTGCTGCTTATTCCATCTGAGTGGCTATGTTCGAAAACTTTCAAGAGGACATATTTTTAATCAGATTTGGATACGATTTTGTCTGTTAAATTAGATCAATAAGACAAAGAGGAATCAATATTATCAATAGCTCCGTCTAGTTTAAATAGAGGGACACGTTGCATCTGATTGTGTCAGAATGTGAACACTCAAGATGACAACATTTTCATGGGATCTGCTGTGGAAGCTCGTATCATCAATATCTCGAATACGTTCTTTAATGACTGATATCAATGGAAATTGTAAGTTGACGGTGGTTTTATAGCGTCATTAATTTAATAATATATGAATGTGGCACATAAATCTTTAGTTCAAAGCATTAATAGTTTCCCACACAGGGACAGAATATGTTTGATTTGCTGACTTTAATTACCAATGATGCAGCCATGGTTCTGTTTTCATTGTTATCAACCTTGGACTTTATGTTTCAATCACCTGTGTCCAGAATAAGACTGACAGTTAAAATACATAAAACTAGCATAACAAGGTAATATTGCATCTAACTGGACAACTTGGGGTCATTCTGCAAACATCTGTTTCGAACTGAAATTAAATAAATCTTGGAGTTTGTTAAGCTCTTGAACGTTTCATATGATGAGCCAGATCCAAGCATATTAATGCGGCGATATTGCATATCATTTACTGCCCTTCTTATTGCTCTGGAAGTTGTATGTCTGATCCGACTTTGGCACACTTGAAATATGGGCTTATATTATCAATGTCTCGTGTGAATTCGATGTCGAGTAAGGTTTACGCATATTAATCAACTGATCGTTTACCTTCATGTCTAAGTGTTGTTACCATGATAGAAGCAATATTTTAAATAGACGTTTCATCGTGTTTGGATCATATACTAATGTGACCAGTATTTAGCTTCGGTTAGATAATGTGGTAGATCCATAAATATCAGTAAGGTGCTCTTGTGTTTCATTGGCTGCTCTAGTTGACAGAGATCGTTATTTCGAATCCTTTTAGGAATATATTGGGGAAAGTAGACTTATGCCACCATTATCTTAGAGAGGCACACTTACAAGGGAGATTGAAACACGTTGATGGTGTCACCTTCCATCAGAATGCCATAGTATGCCAACACATTAGTAAGTAAGATAACTAACAACCATAGTTAAATGACCTTTTGTGCACGAGTCGCTGTGGATTAAAGTTTTGGAACTTGAAATGAACTATAGCCAAGGAAATCCGTCCAACAGGATCGTACACCGGAAAGGATAAAGTGCATGTTGCCTGCATTTACGACGCTTAAGCCAATTGTTAGTCATACTATTTTTTTAAAACTGAATTACTGTCATTTACTTTTGGCATATTGTTTCACTTATCTGCCAATGAATGCGTCATTTACTTAACTATTTTGGGTAAGTTTCATCCATTTTCTCAAGTGATTCACTTATTTTGTTACGGACAAATCTCACTACCGTGTGGAAATGGCGCAGATTATCTTTCTAACTTCGTTCTCTCAGTACGGATAGAATACTCACCTGATAATTTCAGTCTGGAATGTCTTCTTTTCATAATTGATACAATACCTTTTTACAGCGGATTTTTTCGAACGCCGTGAGTGTCTCTGTCGTTTCTTATTCGTGTTGAAGTTCGAAAACTTATTTTGAATTTTCCATTTGGACAAGGAGCCTATGTAAGGATCGCGACTTAGTTCCTATTGCCAAAGATAGGAGATATCAATGAGTCGCAGTAAAGTCTGGTGTACCAACTACCATTTATCAAACAGTAAATGTCTCTGATCAACTGAAAGTACAGACTGAATACATTTACCCAAATCATGTTAAATTGGCATTACTATAACATTGCGGCTTCTTTTAACAAAACTATTTGTACTTCCCCTATATATTGCCAGTGGTACTTTGAAGTTTCAAATCCAGCGCTTGTCGAAGTTACCGACATTATTCTGAACAAAATATGGCATGAATCACACAATACAAGTTATATCTTCATTTATGGTTTTTAATTTGATTAGGAATCGCCCATTTTCTGATTGTGTTTTTATTTTCCCAGCTAGAAGACCGTCTCGCCAGGCTGAAGACAGTCAGCCATGCCGAAGACTCCCACTGAATATCAACTTCAGGGATATACAAATGGTGAATGTTTAAAAAATCTAACTAGTTATGCTTTGAATTGCTTTATTTCATGAGCATAAATTTATTTGTTTATATAATTTTGTATTTACTATATATTACATATATGTATATTAAGGATGAGTGTTTTGCTAATGACACTAGACACTACAATCTATTTCATACGAATACTACCTTAGGCAGAGAAACGTGCGCTGGGGAATTATAATAAGGAGATTGGCATTTGGGGACAGTGACTTTATCAAATGATAACGTGAATTCTATAATCGTCTAGGTTACATTAAAGCAAACAAAATATCACTAAAAGATCGATAATGGAAAACCGGTGAAAGGGACAAAAACCATAAACGACACATCTATTTTTACGAAACAGTATTCACATCAAAATAGACATGAACATATAGCATGGTGCTTGGGCTATGCTGATTGTTAGCAA
>JAECUM010085023.1:0-17029 GCA_016617855.1 Megalonaias nervosa | reverse complement strand
GTATCCTAACGTCCACGGCGATTTATCCATACTTAACGCGCTCTCAACAACATCAACAACGACTAAAACAATATCATTTAACACAAGATTTTGTATTCCACCACCAGGAATCTCAACATCAATATTCTGTCGTCGAGTATCTGCTGGGCGATAATACAAAGGTACAGGTAGATTTGAAAATTTTTCTTTATGTAACGTAAATAATTGTTGTTGAAGCGTATCGCGAACTATTTTTCTACTCGCAACTATCAAATCAGCAGGTCTCCATAAAGCCCAAAAATTATTTATAGATGTTTCTGGAATTACTTTACGCATTATTTCACACTGTATCTTATCTGGCTGTAATCTTATTAACTTTTTAAACTCTTTTAATGATTTATCAATAGCTCTATGGTCATTAGTTGTTTCTTCGTAATGATCTACAAATGTTTTCAGCCACTCATGTGGAGACGATCCAACAAAAGGTGGTGGTTGACCATGATCGCCGCACATTATCACAGCAGTTTACTCATTTAAGATCTTCAATGCTAGCGTACGTTTTGATAAATTTATTATCGATGATAAACAGATTTTCTCGTTACGCAGTCAGAGTCGCGACAGATCCATTTTATATAAATAAAAAATATGCGGATTCGTTAAAACAATTGCGTATTAAAGATCATGCATCATGGGGCGAATGGAGAATAATACACGAGGGTATAATCAGTTATTCTGAATCTGCCGATGTTGAAATTGCGAAAACATATTACAAGAACAATCAGCTATCAAGATTGTCATCGGCACCTTCTGTATATGATCCTGTAGCTAGACATAAAACCGTTTATCTTAATGGGTGTGGTGGTTCAGGTAAAACAACACGCGCGATTGAATTATTTAGTAAATGTTCTGATATGATTTTTTTGACACCGACACATAAACTCGCCAGGGAAATAAAAGAACGAGGAGTAAAATCGTGTACATATCATAGTTTCTTTAGATGGTGTGGAGACGCATGGACTCCATCGCGGATGGGTGAGAAATACATTCCTAAAATTATTATCTGGGACGAGATATGCACGGTGTCGCTAGAGGTATTAAAAATATTTCTTGATTGGCTGTTATTGAAGAATACTGCTGTGATAATGTGCGGCGATCATGGTCAACCACCACCTTTCATTGGATCGTCTCCACATGAGTGGCTGAAAACATTTGTAGATTATTACGAAGAAATAACTAATGACCATAGAGCTATTGATAAATCATTAAAAGAGTTTAAAAAGTTAATAAGATTGTAGCCAGATAAAATACAGTGCGAAATAATGAGTAAAGTAATTCCAGAAACATCTATGAATGATTTTTGGGCTTTATGGAGACCTGCTGATTTGATAGTTGCGAGTAGAAAAATAGTTCGCGATACGCTTCAACAACAATTATTTACGTTACATAAAGAAAAATTTTCAGATCTACCTGTACCTTTGTGTTATCGCCCAGCAGATACTCGACGACAGAATATTGATGTTGAGATTCCTGGTGGTGGAATACAAAATCTTGTATTAAATGATATTGTTTTAGTCGTTGTTGATGTTGCTGAGAGCGCGATAAGTATGGATAAATCGCCGTGGACGTTAGGATACGCTATAACGATTCACTCGTCACAGGGATTAACTATTACCGATACAAGTATTTGGATTGTCGATGATCGTATTGAGTGGTCAAATTTAGTTTATCTAGCAGTGTCTCGAGTCAGAAGAATATCTCAACTACGGCGGGTTATCATGGATTGCGTAATAACCGAGGAAATTCCTGACAGCGCTGTCGATATCAATAAAAAATTAGCGAGTTATAAGCAATGTGACAAAAAAAATAATCGCGATTTTGATATTGATGTTGAATTTATTATAAAACTAAAAGCACAACAGAATAATCATTGCGCAAGTTGTAACTGTAATATGCTGTGGCAGTATTCGAGTAATAATCCAAAACAATTTACCGTTGATAGAATTAACAGTAGTCTTGGTCACACACGCGAAAATGTGATGCTGACCTGTCTTGAATGTAATCGACGTCGAGGCGCTGGACAACCCTCTGCAAGTTTATAAAAGTGAACGCGGTGGTAATTGTGTATCTGTAGGAATTATTTGTAAGTGTTCGCGTACAAATCCACGCTGAGGAGCAGTTGAATCTAATCTGTAGATTGCGGGTCTACCTGTGGACCTTACCACGCTAGAAATTTTGTGTGTGGTCACACTCCAGATAGGATCAGTTGCTCTTTTTCTACCTCCTTCAAGTTCATCAGGTTCATATAAATATCTTACGGTAACATTACCTAGTACTGGTTGAGAGGAAGATTTACGTTGTCCGTAGCCATCGCTAATGGGTATATATTTTTTTTTAATCGCATTAGAAGGTTTCATAGAAGTTGCACGAGTCACTTCGTCGCTTAACGCAGCTATCACACTCGGTAACCTTGCAACCCATTCACGAGATCTCTCCATGGACTTAGAGTCAGCAGATATTTCCCTCGCGTATTGGTATCCAAATAACCGCTCAGCAAGTGTTCAATTAAATCGTTCAACAATTGCCTGATCAAAATGAATTTCTGTGTGTCCTCGTCTGATTTTAACGTTATGTCGCTTCATCAACAATGATACTGCACCAAGAAATTCTTTGCCAGGATCAACCTGTAGCAGTTGTGGCCATCGTAGACCATCTTGTGGTCCGGATCCTCGCTGATAAATGCGTTCAAACGCAGATGCAACTTCAGTCGCTGTTTTAGTTGATAATGGTTCTGCTTCTTTATATCTACTTGCAACGTCAACGACGGTTAACGCATATCTGTATGTGTATTGACGTCTGCCAGTTTTAATGGTATCGTGTGATAAAAACAAAATATCTGCTTGATGAACTTCATTAGGGGTACTAACATCAAAATGTGCATACTGAATTTTTTTAGGTGGACGTAGAAAGATTTGCCATATCGCCTGTCGTGCTAACCATGCTGCAGCGACATCACGCGAGACTTTTGCTGCTTCAGCAAGTTTACTAATCGCTGCTTTACCTCTCCAATATCCTCTTGGACTATAATAAACAGATTCCATTATCATAATCAATTGATTAATTACCAGCCCCTAACATTATTTTACCTTTCATACCAGTTTTTATCAGAAAAGCAGCTAATCTTTCTCGAAATGATTTATCTTTTATATTATTTATGGCATGAATTAATTTTACATCTGCAATATGTCGTTGTTGTAAATCATTACTTTTATACGCGACATCGTGAACGTGACACGCTTGATCAATCTTATTTATTGGATACTCTACAGGTTTTGGTTGGTCTCGGTTATCGAGTCGGATATCGAGACGAGTTCCAGGACCACAATAATTATATCCGGGTAAATGTTTCTCACCAGGATTTACTTAAGGAAGCAGCGATATCTCCACCTGTCTTTAATGAAATAAATTTGTTTTTTTTGTACCACATTTCACACACCTGCCTATAAGTGCGCGCCTGTTATTTTTTGTTATTATTGTCGTTAATCCACTTGTGGACGTATGCGCTCTACATCGAACGCAATATAAATTCATATTATTATTATATGGATATAATTGATTTCTCAGCAACACGAAAACAAGAGCCAGTCAAGCATCATCTAGCGCTACCAAATTCTATCAGAGCAATTATACTTGGCCCATCTGGGTCTGGTAAAACGCAATTATTACTTAATCTGATAATGCGATGGCTAAAGTGGGATAAATTATATTTAGTAGCACCATCTGTAGATGATCAACGATGTTACGAAGTACTTAAAGATTTTAATGAAAATGCAAAGTCGCTGACGTGTCCTAATGACGCTATTGATTTTATCACTGATATTGATGAAGCTCCATCCATAGACGATCTTGATGGATGCATCAATAATCTCGTAGTATACGATGATGTGATGCTGGACAAACAATCAAATCCAGCTCGGATATTTTCGCGAGGCCGTCACAAAAATACAGACGTGATTTATTTAACTTAGAAATACACACAAATTCCTAAAGTAATCAGAGATAATTGCAATATCTTAATTGTGTTTAATGGAGTAGATAATTATACTTTACAAAATATTTATTATACCTGGTGTTCGGAGGACATGGATATGATTAAATTTAGAAACTTCTTTTCAAAAGCACAAGCTGTTCCGTTTGGATTTATAACAATAAATTTACATGACCCAAGATCTAGATATCGTATAGGTCTGGATAAAATCTTTGGTTAATTACAGCAGCAGAGAGGGTGAACGACCAATACTGAGTGACCAACAAGTAAAATAAACAAATAAAAACGCGCGTCAGAGATAAAGTAACTAGGTTGTGGTTTTTATCGGTGACCTTATTTTTTCAGCCTTCGTAGGAACCTTATTTTTTATAAATAAGGTCTCTAACAAAAATGGTCTGTTCACCCTCTCTGCTGCTCATGCTTCACCATTTTATAACACACTTCCCCATATTATGACACACTTCATGCATCCAATATGTATCCTCTACAGGTCCAGCTTGAGTTGGTCACTCTGACTAAATATGGCATCACATGCAGAAACTATTAATAGTGTTAGAATGTTTACCTGTATGGACTGTCATATCCATGCCATGTATTATTTTGACCCTGGTTTGCAAGCGTGTGTGTGTGTGTGTGTGTGTGTGTGTGTGTACATGGGTGGATGGGGTAATATATTTTTGTTGTATATAGTATATTACCTGTTTGTATTATACTAATTACATATAACTTTCAACACACTCTCTATAGATACAAGCATACATAAGTATATTTAACATTTATTTTTTCTACACATAAAAATGCTGTAAAGTTTTGTGAGGTAATTTACATTTTAAGTTATTTTTCCCTTGAATGTCCCCCCCCATGTGTACACTTTGAAGTACATTTCAACTAAACACATTTTCACATACTTCATACTTGAATGGTTTGGATTTTCAAAGCTTCCATACACCTGAACTAGGGATAAACATTGACTGAAACCATTAAACTTCACATCTGAACAGTTTTGTTTTTTTTTTTTTTTCTGAATGCATAGTCATGTGATCCTGCGACTTTCACAACTAACTCGTTTTTGTCCAAAACGTGTCCACATGTACCTGTTCAGATTTCTACTTGACTAAACATGACATCACATACTTCACATTGTTTTCTCTAGAATGCATTCTCGTGTGTTTCTAAAAATGAGAACCATTGCTACACAAGTTAAAACATATTTCTGTATATTATCACAAATTGAATAACTTATTTCTGCATATTATGCCACTCTTCATGCATCAGTTTATTTCCTCATTATGTATCCTCGTTATGTATCCTCATTATGTATCCTCGTTATGTGCAACTTCAGTTGTCAACTCTGACTATATATGGCAACACATAATCACAATTGGACGGTTTTTCTCCAGTGTGTATCCTCGCGTGAACTTGCAGCTGTCCTCTCTGACTAAATACTTTATCGCATACACCACACTTAAATGTTATTTCTGTTGTATGTGTCGTCTTCATGTGCAACTTCATATTTCCACTTTGACTAAACAAGGCATCACATTCTTTACACTAAAATGGTTTTTCTCCAGTATGAGAACATAGCAGGGATATTATATTGAGAATACATATGTACTTAGCTATAGGATTGGTACAGATTAAACGTTTTGCTATCAGGCGATGCACGTTGTCAATGAGACCTACTGAGGCATTCAATTTCCTGGATTTGACGAATGATTAAGCTTAATTTTACGGCCGTCATGATGGTTGGAGAATTGCATTCCATCACGAATTGCAACATAAGTTCACTGTCATTGCTCAGGATGTCAGATGCCCAACAAGACTGGGTGAATCCTAAGAATTTTTGGAGATGTTTAGCACGTTTGTGCTGTAATGAGGGGCATGTGAGAATGAATTACTTTCTATCATCTGATTCTCCTTTGCAGAGGGAAAAGACAGGGGAGACAGAGTGTTGACTGAACTTCTGTCTGTTGAACTGCGATGTTCTTGAGAATTATATAACACTAGAACACTCGCATTGATGGATGCTTATTGCAATGTTTTTGGGTTGAGGCAAATGCCTGTGGGTGTGTACGCCTACAGCAAAGGGTTGTCTTGGATGTGGAGTAATGTATGTGACGGTTTGTTTCGCTTAGGTTCTTTCTATGCCTTGCGACAATACGAGTTAAATGCCTTTATAACCATACACGTCCACTGTTGTATGCCAGGAAGGTTATCAATCAAGTTTGAAGTTTATTTTGGGTAGGGGTCAGTTTGCAGTCTAGGTGAATTGCAGCACTGTTTCTGTTAGTTTTCTGAGGATGGCTGTCACAGCGATGTCCATATAGTTACTGGGAAAAGAATGCTTGCACTCTGGAAGATACTGTTCAGAGGTCTAGTTAGGAAAATAGCCATGGGTAGTCGCCATATTCTAGGTATACTGCGGTCAAGCAAAGATCTGGAGCCCTGTTATTCGACAGGCTCTTGATAGCATGATCCACAACTGATACTTCAGTAGAGACTGGGTACAACTCGCATTTTCATGCAGGAGATTATCTATGGAACCAGTTCCTAATGAAACTTATTAAAGTTCCATTTATGGTGTGTGCTTGCTAGGCGTTAAAAATCGCGTCTCCATCCATCTAATATTTCCTCTGGATGTGCCAATTGTTTTCATCCATCTGGAGGAGCTCTGACTGTACATTATGAGACATCTTCTAACTGACCAGTCTGTAGAAACGCAGTTGATCAAATTCAGTTTCTACCATGATTTCCGTATATAGATCTGTCTCTATGTCTTGCAGATAGTTTACAGAACTCCTGTTTTACTTCTCAGAAGTGGTTGATACGGAAACGAGTCTATGTGAGGTAGTGTATCCTTGAGACTGGGAGACGAGGGTTGTTATTTGACTGGCTAGTCGGGGTCTTGTTGTGGAGGGAGGGGTAAGTGTAATTGAAAAGGGGCCTATAATAGAATAATAAGCCTAGATTATATCTAATGCAACTAAGACAAAGGGGGAATTTGTTGAAGAAATATGACTAGTATCTAGTTGCTGATAGGGCAGATCGCTGAATTATTTGGTAGTTTAACGTTTTTGAGCTAAATTGTCCGCACAATATTAATGGAACACGCACGGACTAAAATGTGCACATTGCCAGCCATTCCTTAGTAATGTTTCAGTTTGAAATAGTGAATACCTACTCAGGTTCTTAATCTTTGTGATAGCTAATGTAGTGATATGTACAAGATTTGTCTAGTACAGGGGTCTCAAACTCAAACCACCCCGAGGGCCGCATGAAGGCATTTTCTATGGCCCAAGGGCAGCACCACCTTAGTATTCTCTCATGACACCTTGTGACGCCAATCATTTTGCGGGCCACAGGATACGGCTTGGCGGGCCGCGTGTTGGAGACTCCTGGTCTAGTACATGACTAGATTGCGATGCCCTATCAATCCATGGTGTATCTATCCTGTATTGTTATCATAATTATTTAGGTGCAACATCAGTTTTGTGCAAACAGTAGTTTTGTTGCTTGCTGGACAAGTGAGTGACATGCTTTTTAAAATAATTTCTTGTCATTTGTGTTGTCCAACCCAAAATACACGAACAGACCAGGAAGGTCTGCTATAACAGGTCTCGTGCATTGAACCAAATTCACGCCCATCGAAATTGGAGGCTTTCACCCCTCTCATTGCTTCTGTGGTAACCTTCTGAGACCGTTTCTGGTGTTCACCTAACGGATACAAGAATGATAAAATTAGTCTACAGAGAAATATATCTGACCACATATTTATAGTACCAGTCCAAAATACAATTAAAATAATAAAGATTAAAACGGCTTCTAACTTTGGTCAGCAAGCGAATTCACTAGCTGCTAGTACTATGGCGGTTTCCGGTTGCGTCCTTTGATTTTCAATGTTATATCTAGTACTCAGCTCTAGATTGCTAATGTATTATACGATGTGTAACCCTATGTATTATACGATGTGTAACCCTATGTATTATTATACGATGTGTAACCCTATGCAATACCAAAAGTGTACTGGAACAGTACAATTTTTTAAAGGCGCAGAAATCGGAGACGTTGGTGAAATCGCTAGAAGTACTGGCTACTACCTGGCACGTCAGAATTTTTTGTTATTGTTACACTGGACGTTGCAGTATAAACTAATTATTAGCCAAACCAGGTGATACACTAATGTAATATGCTGTGATATATGCAGTATCGCGAATTAGAAGTACCGTGTTAATGTTAAAATAAATGCAGTAAAGAACTGATCGAATGTAGGCGTCCACCACCTCCTAATCTTAGACAAGATTCTCGTATTCTCGCGGCAGATGATGCAATCACTATCCAGGGGTCCAAACAGGATATGAAATTAATACGATCTCGGTGTCGATACACCACATCATCGTGCATGTCGCAAAACTGAAAATTATCAGCTAAAAATATTCAGTATTTACAATCGCTGTAAATCAATACAATACTATATCTTGCTAAATAAGTAGTACGAACAAACGCGTTCAAAACGCGTTCAAAACGCGTTCTCTCCACTGTAGTTGAATGTCATGCACGGTGAGCCCATTGCAGTTCCCCTAATTTACAATCAGATGCGGTTAACAAGCTCCTCTGGATCAGTAACTTCGAGACTTTCAAACTTCTGCTCACATGCACCTTTCAGTTGTGCTTGTCAAAAGGCACCCATAGTTCTATAGCTGGTTCTGTGTTGTATTTTTATTATTAGTATTGCTTTACATTTATATCCCCCAACCCAACCCCCTACAACACCAACAAACAAACAACCTACATTGCAGAATAGTCCTTTCATTTCATCACATGGTTGATAGTGTTACATACCCATCTTGTATAAACTTACTATTAAAGGAATAGATTATGTAATTTCCAACTGCCTATTGCTCATTAATTACAAATTTATCGTAACGTAATAACTAATATGAATTACTGTTATAATTACTTCTGTCTGTCCGTCCGTCTGTCCGTCTATTTATCTAATAAACATTGTTAAAGATTATTATTAGTTAAGATTAAACACTTTTATTTAACAAAACTACCGTTATAATGGACAGGAGGGTAGTGCAAGTATCTATTTAGAAAGGAAGTAATCAATAACGCTAGATTAGGGAACCCGCGAGAATACGAGAAATGGGATTATACAGCTTTTGTCCAAATTGTACACAACCCTCACTTTTATGTGCAGCTTAAGGCATCGTCTAAACACTTTATCACATACCTCATACTTCAATATGTTGAGGTAAGGCGAAATATTTTATCAAAATTCATATTTGAATAGTACTTCTTCAGTACACTTGTTTATACGCGCGAGTTCCTTAATCTCATGATATTGATATTTTCCGTTCTAAAAGGATCATTGCACCATCTGCCAGTCGTTTATAGCGGTAGTTTTTAATTGGGAAGTGTTTCATCTTAACTAATAACGCATTCTTTCAACTATACTTCCTTTGCTAATAATTAAGAGATAAAATAATCGGTATAAAATTCATTTAAGATCTACTTTCCCTTTAACCACTGTCAAAATATAAGTCTCCTACATTTTACACTGAAGGCCGAATCACGTCCCGATTGGCTGAATAAAGTCGTCAAGTTGATGATTGTTTACAGTGATGGAAGAATAGTCACATGACCTACCCAATCAGAACATACTCTACTTTTTTTGTCAAGTTGAGAAAGAAGCATCGGATTTAATTCGGCGCCATTGAGAACTATATTTTGAACTACTTTTGTTCATATGCGACGATATGGCGACGGCAGGAGACAAAGTCAAAATTGGAATATCCTCTGCCGTTGCCGTCGCACTCCAATGCGGTGCACACCTCCAGAGGAGAATCACCAAACACATTACGAAGCGTCTTGTCAACAAGCAGTCTACTCAGTACAGGAGCCCCCTAGTTCCAAAATGTCAGATAAACAGAGGAAGAATTACAGAATCAAACGAACGGAAACGAAACGGACTTTAAATTAAGGCCATGGAGCAAGAATATTAAAAGAAATTAATGAAATACAAAAGAAATGGAATACAATATGCGATGATGAGACTCCTTCCTGTTGAGCAGGGAGAAAGGACAGATCGACAAAATTGCGATATTGAGACTCCTTCTTGTGATCAGGGAGAAAGGACACTCGCCATACTGTATGGATTAAAAGATGACTTAACGCAATGGAAAACGGACTTATGATTCATATTACGTAAGAAACGTTTAAACAACTTAGAATGCGAAGAACACTTATTAAACAGTTTAATATTATTAATTTAACTTTACCAATAAATATTATAGCCAAATTTTCAAAATTTACTGATTGCGATTAAATTGACTAAACTAAACAATTATTCATGTATTACTTTAATAAATTATTATTAAATTATTAGTAACCTAACTATAGCCACTTAATATTATATTTACGATCAAAATTGTCATTCATATATTAGACTAAAAACTCGTGGCACCTGAGCTAGTGTTCACGTGATCGCGAAAGCGTAGTGTGAATGCTGCTCGTGCCTAATTAAGATCTCCAACAACCTATGCGCAAAGCAGAAACAATATAATAGATATCTATTTATTAAAACTATAAAACTATACTTAATAGAAATTAAATACGAATTATTTAAATTTAGCTTTTATTTATTAAACTTTAGACTTATAGGAAACTATGATTATGAATTAAATAACAACTCTAGAAATTTGATATATTAGAAGAAATAAAAGATTTGAATGGTGTACAAACCCTTACTCAAAATTTAATTAAAACGAAATTTAATAAAATTAATACAAGAAACACACACATATGGAGAAAAACATGAACACATAAAATAATTTAACATTTGTCACAAGGGGTTACTCAAATGATGTCAATCTGAGAGTAACCACACCAATAAAAAAAAAAAAAAAAAAAATAAAAAAATAAAAAACCCCACATCCGAATTGATGTTTATTCCTACAACTACTTCCGATATATTTTATGACCTGACGAAACGGCCCTGCTATGCTCCGCTTAATTATTTACCTTCTTTACATATCGCTCAATGCAAAAAATAAGGTAGACAATAAGGTTCTTGGCACTGAAACCTTGAAACCTTGCCATTGTCCCATAATGATGCAATCATTTATAACTGTTGATGTAATTATTTAATGAAATTATGGCAGTTTTATTATGAGAAAAAAACCCCCAGTAATTAATATATAATAGACAATCACATTTGATGCTTGGTAAGGAATGAACTAAAAGGAATGAACAGCGTTTCCAGGAAAAAATCATACTGCCGTTTTGGAAAGTACAGAATTCATTTCTTTAAAAATAACTCCATACCAGATGGGGAAGTAACACCATCAACAGTGTACTGAAATAAAGCGGACACAATTGTGCAACTTTTGTTATTACATTTTCAGTATTTTTGTTTTTTTGTTTCAAATGAAAAATAAACTTAAATACACACACCACAACATCGTATTTAGAAAAGCACTTGCTTTTGAGAAAAAAAGGAGTTTATTAATTGTAAGCAGCTGATTATTTTATATAAGGGAAAATGTGGTGGATTCGCTATACTTAAAATTCGAGTTCTGACAAGAGGACACATTTTCTTCTGTCCGCATTAATCGTCAGGGAATAACTGGATATATAATTGTATAGACTAATGATAAATTCAACTATTTAGTAATTGTAAGTTTTCTTCTATGCATGACGATTCGAGAAATATTACTGATATTGTTTTCACTTCCTAACCTGTTTCTGCCCCCGTGCAGAAAATACATCATTTGAAGAAAGAAAGCGAGAATCTCGTTTTATATAGCGGTAGACACAGTATGTTCCATTGGACGTAGTTTAATGCAAAAGTGGCATCATTTGCAATATTTGGAGATAACTGATACATAAGGAAATAAGTCAACTTTCATTTGAAGGAAAATTATTGATTATTGTCTTTTGCTGATTATTTGTTTCTGGTTTAGTACCATGATAATATGAAACAGTGTCCCGTGTATCCTCATGTGATCATGTGTTCCAGTAAAGACTAAACATTTAGTACCTTATTTCAAATATGTACATTGTTCTTATTCTTCTTTATTTATTCATCTTGATTAGTCTCTTCGCACCGGGATTCAAACTTCGCAAAGATGAAGAACACGTGTAATCTCCCTATATTGTATGACAGCTTGAAAATGAGTATTTCTCGAAATATTGTAGACCACATCTAGGAATTTTAAATTATAGTAATTTTTCTCAAGAAATTGCTTGGTGTGATTTTCGACATGTACAAAGTCAAACTTCATAGGAAGCTTTCTTGTGAGATTATCCTGGATGTAAAAGTTATAAAGTTATGACTGGTATAATATAATATTAAACGCACTTAAATATGACTTATTTACTTCATGTTAATTTAGGGGTTTCCCCCGACAATTTCTTCTCCTTTCGGATGGGAAATCTGGTCTGTTACATAAGAGCATCATCCTAAGCGTCTTTTATATTTGTAATATTTTAAGTTTACATTATATACAAGCTGTATAAAAAAAAAGGTTTCAAAATATAGTTTTAATTTCAGCAAACTAAACACAGCCATGCCTTTAGAAATGGCTCCATACGGCCAGTAACAGAGAAAGACGAGAACAAGACTGGTTAACTTAAAATTCTGTTCAGAAAATTTAAATTGAATAGTGATTACAGTCTGTTTCTTGTAATGAGACTTATTTATTTAATATCCTGCTGCATCTTAATGACATATTTTCAAATATTTGCTTCAAACAAAAAATACGACCTTATGATCGCTATGTACAATATAACATAATGCTATTTTCGGTAAAATACTTTAAATATATTTATATAATTTAATAATTGAATAGATTCAATATATTGAAATATGAATATATGTATGTATTACTGTTTAATTTTTTAAAACATTTTTATTCAAAATTTGCTTTAGCTTTATTTATTTCATCAATTGTCTTCTTTATATTGTACTATATCCCTCAGAAGTGTCGTTCCTTTTATGTTGGTTCAAAGCAATATTTTGTTTACAAATCTTGAACGGAACAATATGGTTCATCTTAACTCATTAGACATAAAGGATATTTTCTTTTCCTACGTTAATACCGGATATATTTCATCACTTGGCACCAAAAACGTGGTATTTTAACGAGTGGCGATATATCGATTTTGTAAACTACGTGACCCTATCTGAAAACAATGGGAGTCCGATTCATGTATCACATCATCACAGCGGGGTTTTCTTGGTTGTCAAGGAGATAATGGGAAATAACCTGCGAACGGCGTCTGGTTAAATTTCTTTACCAAGGATTAATTCCCATGTCTCTAATTAGGCAGTTCATATTTATTTGTTCTTGCTCACAATGTACTCGTTCTTGTTTCTCCAAGTACATCTTTTGTGGGCACAAACAATCAAGAATCGCATGGCATGATGGGAAACCGTATATCTTATATTCAGGATATATTTTTCACATGTGAAAAAATAGGAATGAAAAATAATATGAAACTTATTTTGTCAATAAGTCTCGATATTTCACATAATCCTGTAAAAATGTAAGATTTCCCATCATGCGATACGACGATTTACTGTGTGTTTTTGCAACATTTCGACCTGCAACAACAAAAACGAGCATTGTTGTTCGATAGTCAAATAGTTTACAAAATGGCAAAAATTGTAAATTACTGCAATACATTAGGTCAACTAAATCCTAGAGCTTTCATAAGTCACGAATATTTATATGATCAGGCTATGAAAGAGGTGAATTTACGAAAAGGGGGTGGGGAGAGTTATTTTGCTGAAGAGTGAGTTTAATCTTGTATACAAAGATTCTGAAACAAGTTTGGTATACAAAAAGAAAAAGAAAATGTCCCTTTTCTACGTTGAAACCGATATATTTCATCTTGTGGCACCAAAATTTACATATTTTAACTCATGACTTCGCCACTCGTTACAAGATTTCAGCTTGGTACCACACGATGAAATATATCGGGTATGAAAGCAGGAAACGAAAATATTCTCTCTTTATTTGATAGTGACTGATAACAGATTTTCGATGAGAGCGTTTATCACTTTTTGTACAATAATAAGACAATTGTAAAGTATTACCCGATGCTTGCATACAATGTTTTCTTTTTTCTTTTTCAGGATTTAATGATCTTGCCGTAAGAGTCCATTTGATATTTTGACAGCATGAAATAAAATACAGAATATCAAAATGAAAGTACATTCTTTAACGTCAACTATAGCAGACAGATTGAAGTTAATGAAATTCGTAATGGATATACATTACATTTATTTACTAGTCATTGGGTACATATCTTAATATTTAGTACGCTGTCTTTTTATTCCCCACCAATAGACTGGTTCTTTGGCTGTAAAATAATTAGTGGTTCGATACGTATATGTCTAAAATTTTTGAAAGGAACTGTTACTTTTCCATCTGTCGTTATTTCACAGTAAAAATTGATACTCCTAGCTGCTACATAATTCATGAAGACAGTTGCTCGGTCGGTCGAAACGACTCTTTTGATGAATCATTACTAAAGTCCCATGGGGATAAATTTCACAGACATGAAGGCAATTGGAAGTTATTGCCTGAGTACCATTTTGGGAAAATATATACTTGAAAAGTATATTGCGTAAATAGAAGATGCCAAAGTGACTATTCGTATCTCTCAACGAGGCCAAATGTCACAGTAATGAAGGCTATTGCACGTTGCTCCATGATCTTCGATCTTTGACCTAAGTTCTGCGGCAAGGGAGAAGGTTACTTGGATAACGTTATGTTCAAGGTTTAGGTAAGACTTCCTCATGCTGGAAGTAGAGTCTGCGTCTTCTAAGTTAATTTTATACCTCGTTAGCTTTAGCCATCAAACGGAACCATGTACTGCTTCAATTCAGTCTCCAGCGTACATCCTCTCCACTCAACAATTACTTGTCTTGCATACATATGTCCAGGTGCAAACGATATATCATTCTTAAACTATACCTTTTCTGATTTGATTTTGGCGGGTCGCAAAATCCGATAGTGTTGTATACTGACGTCATATCTGTATCTTTGTACTTAACCTCTCAAAAAGTGTCAGGTTTCCACAGCGCGGAGACAAAGATGTGAGTTCTTGGATCCGCTTCCGTACGTCAAAAGATTTTACAGGTATGTATCGTAAAAGTAGTGTTAATGCTGCTGGTAATCAGTTTGTTATTTAAGTATAAATCCATTTCAACGAACAACGAATGCACGAATTGCTGACGGGGGCTACTTTGACATCTTCCCCTGGATTGCTGTCGTCCACTTGGAGAACTTGTACTTTCAGGTACAAGCCACCGCTATTTTGATGAATTTAATCTTCCGTATGTCCCTTTATTTCAAATTTGATAGTTGGTGAGATGGTCGAAGACGGCACAGGATGTAACTCTACACAATATGACTCTTGTATCGTCATCATTGTCGGTGCCATGACGAAAAGAATGTACTGAATTGGAACATTCGCCAGAATCTCAATGTCTTATTTTTCTTTTCTTTTTCAACTTTTTAGTGATCATAAAATTCCAATTCTTTGACTGATGTTCGTCTTTTCTTATTCTTCGTTTGGGTGGTTGCATATCTATAAGGTCCAAAAGATTTTATTCGTCTCTTTCTGGCTTGTTTTGTTATGCAGAGAATTTATAGAGGTGTCTCGGTGCTGGCAGCAGAAAACGTTTGTGACGTTTGTGTGGAGCTTCAATCTGTATTACAGTACAAATGAACTGTACTAATCATGTGCTAAATCTTGCACATTTATCTATTGGTGCATTCCGGCTGATCCAAGCTCACAATGAAGTACGTTGTCTTGGTAAACTGTAATGGAGTTTGTCTTTACACGTTGTCTTGGTAAACTGTAATGGAGTTTGTCTTTACACGTTGTCTTGGTAAACTGTAATGGAGTTTGTCTTTACACGTAATAGTAAAAGTCTCAAGGCCGATATGTATTTGTTTTAGAAATGAAAGCTTTTCTATGTTGATGTATTTTTCTTACATGACATTTAATATTCTTTCAAAATCTACGTGAACTTTAATATTAATAGATTGCATTTTATTTGCAGATGAAGGTCATTACTCTAGAATACAATATAATGACATTCACAGTTCTCTCCCCTTCCTATCCAAGTCCGGTTTAGTTCGGCCTTGCTTCTGTACACCATTTCATTAACAGACTTCCATGTCTTGTTTTTCCTTTGATTTGAACTATACTGAACCCATACTGTGTGCAATAGTCTGTTATCCTTTCTTTTCTTTCCTTTACTTCTTCTTTAGTATTTTTATTGTTTGGCAGGAGCAGAAAACTCGGGCAGCTTAAAATTTGTTGGCGCTGATCTAGCTAAATACCTCTATTGTAATGCAACCTGCAATGATCATTATATATATATATATATATATATATATATATATATATATATATATATATATATATATATAATGCAAGGTAATATCTGGATTAGCTCCCTTTGTACATGCACTTTGTTTATCAATAGTAATCAACCGTACTTATGAGTTGGAAGGTTTACTATATGGAGGGGGATTACCGATATAATTCTATGCGTGTATTTTCTAATCTTCCTTGATGCATTATTGTAAATGGCTGCTTGCAAGAGCTACTTTCCTTTTGTATTATTGTAAATGGCTGCTTGCAAGTGCTACATTCCTAATTCTAGTCATGAATTTTCTGTTCTTTATTGTAAATGGGTGCTTGCAAGTGCTTAGATCTACTTTCCTTCTGCGTCATTGTATCTTGCAGTTTGCTAGCTACTGAACTGATTCTGTAGATTGTCGTATGGCAAATGCTATGTCAGTTGTTTCAAGTTTTGTATATTCTGTTTATAAACTCGACATATTACAATTATATCATTCCAACTGCTGTTTTCATACAGATTTGGCATTGCAACAATGTAAATACCAGGTTTTATCAGTATCGTCATTGTTGTCCAACTCGTGTCGCCGTATGTTGTCATAATGGCATATTAGAGATTAG
>JAECUM010085007.1:0-21286 GCA_016617855.1 Megalonaias nervosa | reverse complement strand
AAGAACATTGACTCCATAAAGGATATCATTGTATACATTTTCTTTAAAAGTAAGAAAATCTCCTGTAATCAAATCTATAAATTGTGACATGACTAAACATTCTAGTATACTGACCTATACAAGTTGCAGCATGACTAAACATTCTAGTATACCGACCTATACAAGCTGCAACATGACTAAGCATTCCAGTGCACTGACCTAGCGACACACTACAGCAAGTGCCCAAGCTTACAGGGTAAAAATGTGGTAAATAGAATGTTGACCGCTTAAGTTTGCTCCAGGAAATAACATTCTGTCAACATCCAGATAAAAGTATTATATAAATAGGTGAAGAAAACTCGGTCATAAGCAACCAAATTTGCAGAGAACTCAAGTTTCTGTTTAAAGCGAGCACAAGTGACAATGTTTGGAAACTAGTTTATATTGTAAACCTTGATATAAGCATTGAACGTTTTCTGTTTCTCTTTGTATAATCGGTAGCGAAGAATTACGTAAGCAAAGCATATAAACTTTCAGTAGACATCAATTTTAGAGCAAACAAACTGGGAAGATATCTTTTTGCTCATAAACGCTGGACAATATAAGACCCTTCAAAGTACTTTTAAAACTATTTACAGATAATTACAGGTAGTTACAGATAATTACAGATAGTTACAGATAATTAATGTATATAGTGACAATTACATTTAAAATATTAGGAAAATGTTGAAGTGATGATCATATTAATTTATCTATTAAGGGTCGGTGGTCCACATGTATTGAAACGTGTTAGAAACAGACTGACATATAGCACTAGGGTGTTACTGCTTTTCTATGTTCGTACTAATCACGTTTACTGTAAGAGTCTTCAAATGATATGATGAAACTTGGAATGAAAGATGAAGGACACTGCATACGCATAGACACTCTTTGCACTTGAACTTTTATCCTTCAGTATTTTGAACAACAAGGATTTTGAGAACCTTTCAGTGTCCACAAACCAAAACCTGTAAACTCAGGGAACATACATTAATGTTCAGTTACACTGAGTTAAGGCATTTCGAATACGACAGTTGCTTTTAGAACAATGACGTGTTCGTACATTCACCAACTGTATGTTGATACCTGCACGCAAACGCTTAAAATGAGGTTGCGTTAAAGTGAGGTTGAAGAGAATAGTGAAGACAATTAAAAACGACAAAAGAAACTAAACAAAAGATTAAAGTATAGGCAGAAAGAAAAAGTGAAGATGAAAACGTCGACGAAGAAGAAATGCGATATCCGTCTTTGTTAATCTGGCTACTGTACAAACATAACCATTTTAAGTGACATTGGAGAGTTGACATAAGGGCAGAAACATTTATCGATTAAAGAAAACTTAGCTTCGATCTTTCTAACAGATCTGAAATACAGCCTTGTTCAATTCTAAATCCACTTTCTATGGAACATATTTCTAAAATATTGCATACATTCCTTTTCAAATGTGCAATCAATTTCCCATTAAGTCGAAGGTGTGAACATTCTTAATTTTACTCCTATATCTACAATGGCTAAGGACAACTTAATTTAATACGTACTTCGGTTTGAATATTGTATTATCGAAATTGGGTTGAACTTAACAGTACTGATACACTGCTGAGCGTTTGCAACGAAGAAGGAGGCTAACATCCTTAATTTGATGTGATTATATCTCTACTGTTATGCATATTAAATTTGCTTTTGTAAGTTTTCTCCACGATTATAAGTTATAATTGTGTTTTGTACTTGACCTTGAACAAAATCAAATTCGTGTTGTACCTCACCAATAATGTTTATTTTAGTAAACATATAATACATTGCTAATACTGTTTCTATGAGAGTGGGTTAAATATTAGGATCATTATCAGTAGATTATCAATAGAAGCAGATATATTTATTAGGGTCTGGATCATTGGAATTGCCCATAAAGATACCTAGCCTGCCTGATACTGACCACATTTTATATCATAATTTTAGTAACAGATTTTATCTTGTTGAGAACTTACAAAGTTCTAGAATGGAAAATTCCATTAAGCCAAAGTATTTCCAGAAAATGCTAATTATGACTTAGATCAAGTAGATCGCTTTATAATCTTGTTTATCTAGAAATTATTAATTCTTGCTGCAAGATCTTGACATCCAACAATGTAAGTCTTCTGCCTGCTACCCTGTAAGTTAAAAATGTTTTAGGATTAAGTCCCCTTGAACTAATGTTTGGACATACTGTCCGTTGATTATTGAAGTTGTTCAAAGGGAAACTTCTTTCAAAGGAAAATACAAAAATTAATCATCTCGCCTATTTTTCTAATTTTAAATATACGTTGTCCAAGGCTTGTGATATTGCAAGAGCAAATCTGCACTTGATTCAGTCACCAATGAAATTAAAGTATGACATAAATACAAAAAAGGAAAGATTTATCAGCCTGGTTATCTTGCCCATACCAAAAAATCCTCTTCGGGCTAAATAGTATGGTCTTTACACAGTTGCAAAGAAAGTATGCAATTAAATTATATCATTAATACTTCTAGGAGGTGAAGAAATAACTTTGCCATATAAATTTGTTAAAGGAGTATGTTGATAGAGAGAGAGAGATGTGTTATTCATGCAGTCACTTTAGTTGTTCCTGACCCACACAGCGATGATTTAGAGAACCTGGTGCAACCAATCTTCGGAATTTATAAATATTGAATAAACTGGATCAGAAACTTTAATATCTACAGCCACAAGAAAATAATGAAAGAGAACAGCTATTACTTGAATATGAGCACTTGTTTCCAGATGCTACAATACGAAATGAAATCTACCATGACGTTGAAGTTGTAAATTCCACACCTGCGAAACAGCATTCGTACAGGATGAACCCTCTAAAACTGGAATATTTGAAAATAAAAATTCAGCATTTGCTATAGAATGATTTGATAGAACCGAGTAAAAGTGAATGTAGTTCACCATGTATACTTTTACCGAAACCAGATAATACTTCTCGCTTGTGCACCAACTAGAGAAAGGTGAACAGTGTGACCAAAAGAGATTCATTTACATTGCTAAGAATAGATGATTGCGTTGAAAAAATTAGAAATGCAAAATATATCACCAAAGTTGACCTTATGAAATGATTCTGGCAAATTCCACTGACGGAAAGGGCAATGGGAATTTAGGCATTCGTGTCTCCAGATAGATATTACCAATATAAAGTAATGCTGTTTGGGATGAAAGGTTCACCTTGTACTTTTCAACATCTAATGAGCATAGATTACATCTAGTCTAGATAATTGTGACACTTACATCGATGTTGTCATCATCTAAAATGATACCTTGAAAGATCACTTGGAGACAATTCGGAAATTCTTTGATTGACTCTAATGTGACCATTAATTTAAATAAAGGTGCTTGTGTAACATTTCTAGGACATATCGAGGGACACAGACAAGTTAACATGTATCAGTTAATGTGAAGGCTATCTCTGAATTCCCTATGCCTATCCGTAAAAAGCAAATGATAAGATTTTTTGTGTATGGCTGGATATTGTAAAAAAAAAATTGTTCCAATATTTCCATGGCTGCTGAACCCGTGACCAACTTGTTCTGCAAGGAAACCAAGTTTCATTGGTCTGAAAAATGTCAGAGTCTATCAATAAGTTTAAGACCATATTTAAGAGTGTACCAGTTCCTTTAACTCCAAATTTCAGTTAATCATTTAAAATATCTGTTGATGGAAGTAATGTTGGGGTTGGTGCAGTATAGATTCAAGTAGACTAAAATGGCGTAGATCAGCCAATTGGCAATTTTACTAAAACATTAAATAAGCATCAGAGAAAATATTCCACAATCGAGAAGGAATTTTTGGCTTTGATAATGGCTTTGCGACACCTTGAAGGGCATAATAGTTCAGTTCCTTCTCCAATTATTTTATTCAGTGTTCACACCAACATTACTTTCATTGGCAAGATGAAAAATAAAAATCAGAAGATTTTTAAGGTGGCGCTCGATGTTGCAGGAATATAATATTGATATCAGTCAAGTCTAAGGAAAAGATAATTTCATAGCAGATGAACTCAGAAATGTATAGAAGCATTATATTGCTTCATGTATATTTTGTGTCATTCATAAGATTTAATGCGGTGCAAATTTAATTAATTTAATTATTTTATGTTTGACATATTTAAAAATGAGCTTTAGTGTATAATTCATTCCTTTTATTACTGGAACCGTTATGCATATTTAATTTTTGTATTTTTTAGTTTATTTGTTAGTTTACCTCCATGATTATTAGTTAAAATTGTATTTTGTACTTGACCTTGACCAAAATCAAATTCATGTTGTACCTCACCAATAATGTTTCTTTTGGTAAACAAGTAAATTCATTGCTAATATTTTCTCTCTCAGTGTGCGTTGAATATTAAGATCATTAGCAATAGAATAAACATATTTATAACGTCTGGATCATTGAATTCCGCCATTAAAATACCAGACCTTCACCACATTCCGTATTATAATTTTAGTAATAGATTTTATCTTGTTGAAATCTTATAATATCCTAGAATGGAAAATTCCACGAAGTCATAGCATTTCCAGAAAGTGCTAATTGTAACCTAGCTTGAGTAGAGGGCTTTATAATCTTGTTGATCTAGAAATTATTAATTCTTGCTGTAAGATCTTGACACAGATGTTTTGTGTTGTTGTGTTCAGTATCTGATTTGAGTGAAATTATTTATTAAAATTATTTATTCACTGGAACTACAAAGTTTTCATAAATACTATTATGGGACAGAGACATTAACTGGGAAATATAATGATTTCAAAACAAGGGCATCTTGGATTATATTATTGCGATTCATCAAAAGAGTTGGAACATCATTACACTTTAGGTCACTGGTGCATTAATACATTCAAGACTACAAACATATCAACACATTCAGTGTTGGATCTTATTTCGAACACCGCTGGAATTTAAATAGAACTTTATTCATTAGGACTGGTGATTGAACTGTTTGGGACTATTTGGGATTTAATTCGCAACACTGTAATTTTTTTTTTTTTTTTTTAATTTTCACTCTGTATTCTACAAAAATAAATTGTTGTTAAATTTTACAAAGGTTGATGGTTTTTGCTCTTTTCTGTTGCTTCATTTAAGACCACATAGGCGAATTTCTACAAAGACAGAGTTAACGTTCTACCTACATTAGGACAATTGGAACCTCTTGCATGTGTCCAGGACGATACGGTGAAATGGAAAATATGGCTGCCAGCATGCCATTCCTTCTGTTGTTTCTGACTCACCAATAAGTGGTATGATACGTCATAGGATGTCATCTCTGTCAGATTTTATTGGTAAGACTTGCGTAAACGATAACAGCTCGAGTAACACAACTTACATGATCGATGAAGACCTGTCAGTGTGAGAGGCTTCACGTTCATCGACCCAGCAGCTATCCATCCTCAGACAAGAGACATCCAAACCTACTTATTAACATACAAAATCGTCTTAAACAAAACTTCCAAATTACACCAAATAGAACTAGGATAAACTCTAGATATGTAGAAGAACAATCATAAAAATCGGTTTCAAAATGATAACACTATGTAAATTGTAATTTATATAGGTTACATTTTGCCATTCATCTAGGGAATGGACGTTGGGCTAGAATTTCCGTTCACTGAGCCTGTGATAATGTAGTGCCTAGTAACTTGTAAACAACAGTACTGGTCAGCTGCCAGTGGTCATTGGGACGTCTTTCAGTTTGACTGACATTCATCAGTATAACGTCACATTGACGATAAACCTGTATGGAGATGGATGGAGGCTATACTGTTGTAGCACTCATCCAGATTTTTGTCGATATTTGGTCGTAAATGTATTTGAATGGATTCTACTGAGGGATGAATATATGATTGTAATACCCTTAGTTATACGTACACCTACGTCAACAACAATCAAACCTAAAACGCAGTTTCGCAATCTTAAATCTGACAATTATATACAAGTATGCATTTATCACCGATATGCATTTATCACCGATAGGCATTTATCACCGATATGCATCTATCACCGATATGCGTTTATCACCGATATACATCTATCACCGATATGCTATTGCCGATATGCGTTTATGACGGTTATGCATCTCTCACCGATATGCATCTTTCACCAACACTTTGATCGGCAAATCTTTAATTACCTTATTAAGATTAAATTTAGGGAAGCAAACATCAGGCAGATGTAATTAGTTTATTGTAACATTCATGCATCACAACTGACGACGTCTCCTTTTATGCTGCTATGAATACATCAGACGTGTCATAAAGTATCATTCATATATATATATATATATATATATATATATATATATATATATATATATATATATATATATATATATATATATATATATATATATATATACCCCCAAATTTGTCTTTCTTTGTGTCTGTATGTGTCTCCAGGCTGCCAAACAAGAGATCGCGAGTTTGAAACTCGCAGCGGCATCCAGAACTATTTTTCGCTTTTTATATTTTTAGGTTCATACGTTCTTTTGAACTCGCTCATCCCATTTTTAAAAATTTTATTTTGTACGCTTTTACTTTTATGTTGTTCAGACTTCCATTTATCATTCTCGTCATAGGATGGGCAAATATCTATCTTTCTGTGTGTCCCGGCTGCCAAACATGAGGTCGAGAGTTCGAAACTCTCAGAGGCAACCCAGTTTTTAAAAATGTGTATTTTGTATTTTTAGTTCAAATATTTATATATTTTAATTGTCTATCGAATTTGTTTAAAAAGCTTTTATTTTACTTCTTTATTTCCGTCCTTGGACGGGAAATTAACCTAGTACTTCTATAAAATGCAGTGCTTATCAACATTGCAGGTAGCTCCATATTTTCGGCATTGCCTAGCATTCTTCTATGTATGCATGTACGCCATTACCTAGCTTTCTCCTATGTATGCATGTACGCCATTACCTAGCATTCTTCTATGTATGCATTACCTAGCATTCTCCTATGTATGCATGTACGTCATTACCTAGCATTCTCATATGTATGCATGTACGGCATTACCTAATATTCTTCTATGTATGCATGTACGCCATTACCTAGCTTTCTCCTATGTATGCATGTACGCCATTACCTAGCATTCTCATATGTATTCATGTACG
This sequence comes from Megalonaias nervosa, assembly GCA_016617855.1. NCBI lineage: Eukaryota > Metazoa > Mollusca > Bivalvia > Unionida > Unionidae > Megalonaias > Megalonaias nervosa. Next base: position 14,135 of record JAECUM010085007.1, on the reverse strand, counting down.
ACATTACCTAGCATTCTTCTATATATGCATGTACGGCATTACCTAGCATTCTCACATGTATGCATGTACGGCATTACTTACCATTCTCCTATGTAAACATATACGGCATTACCTAGCATTCTGTTATGTACGCATGTATGCCATTACCTAGCATTCTCCTATGTATGCATGTACGCCATTACCTAGCATTCTCCTATATATGCATGTACGGCATTACCTAGCATTCTCACATGTATGCATGTATGCCATTACCTAGCATTCTCCTATGTATGCATGTACGCCATTACCTAGCATTCTCCTATGTATGCATGTACGGCATTACCTAGCATTCTCCTATGTATGCATGTACGCCATTACCTAGCATGCTCCTATGTATGCATGTACGCCATTACCTAGCATTTTCCTATGTATGCATGTACGCCATTACCTAGCATTTCTTATGTATGCATGTACGCCATTATCTACCATTCTCCTGTGTTTGCATGTGCGCCACCATACACACAGTTGAGAGCATCTAAATGAATCATATTTTACTTGTCTATAGCAAGGACAAATGTATATAGTTCAGATGGTCTTACATTTGTCTATATGATTACACCATGCTGACACTATACTACCACCTCAAACACCATTGCCAGTCCATTTTCATTTTTTCTTCATGAAGCAAGCACTAAAGCGCCACCAAAATCATCCTCTCAAATCGTTACCACATTTCCACGTATATGGCATATTCTTCTTAGGGTCCGTTTAGTGTCTAAACAGGTAAACTAATAACAGTTCCAATACCGAAATCACACCCATCATGATTACCACGATTATTAATTCATTGACACAGCTGTTATCTTTTTTTACTAAAACATTGAAAACACCCACTGAAAACTAGTATGTATTTTATGACCACACAATAAATAACCGTAAATAAGACCTTTTATGGTAAAATGTATTATCTTCAAAGTTGACCAGCTGGAAACGCTTCGTTTCCGGTGTTCTATTTCTGATTATTCTTCTAGCCAGCCGGTAAAATGAACTTCTCCATATTGTTTAGTTAATTACGTCATTCACACAACAGTTACCCCATTCCCATTCCATTAAGGAAATTAGAAACATTTTTCCTCTGAACGGCAGGGATTGGTTTGTAGGTTTACATCGGTACCATTGGCAAATAAAATGGATCAGCCCATACATCCAACCGTCCATCTATCTATCAATTCATACAACACATTAAATTTCGCTCTTTTGATGCTAATATGGGTGAAGTGCACCGTTCCTTCTTAACTAGGAAAACGAGCTTAAAGTAAAACAAACCTTCGGTGCATTTTATTGTATATATGTTTGTGTGTATTTATTTATACTTATAGAAATATCTAAAGCAGGATTTGCCTGTGAATGTCAAGAGTGTATGTGTGACACGTGTGTATGTGTGTGTGTGAAGTGTGACAGTGAGACACAGAAAACTAGGTAGCACAATGAAAAATCTTTAAATCAACATTTTCGACTCAAATAAGAGGACGTGTGGGGGATGGGATGGACTCAATATGAAACTTAAAACTTTCATTGTCGTAACGAAAATTGATCACTGAAACATTTTGTTAAGGTAATTGTCAATCACACATTTTTCTTAATGCCGTCTTTTGGTATGTCAACAATTTTGCAACATGTAGCATGTATTTGAAAGTGTATTGAGATAAAATATTCCTATTGTGAAATTTCCGTAGCATTGCCCTCTGTTTGCTTTTATTTTATCAACGTGATAAACACATATGTTTTCCGCGTGCTCTTGTCATTTGGCAAATAGCGTCCGATGATGAGGCGTACTATAGTAAAGATGTACTATGTATTGGAGGAAACGTAAATCGCCAGTGGAAAAAAATCCAAAGATTCTGGTTAAATAATGCAAGGTATGTCTATCTGATAAAGCATTACATTTTGTTTCAGGGAATTTTATCATTAGAGCGATTTGTTCCTATTGATATTTTTACTTTGGTAAATGTGAAATCTGTAATATAATTTGGGAACCGGAAGTTTAACAGAACATGACCTCGTATTGGTGTTCATTCAATCTCTGTCATGTTGATAATCTTGATCTGAAACAGTTTTCGAGTCCAAATTACCGTGGCTGCGAACGCTTCCTATGTTTCACCTTCTTCATATTAGCTCGATCAGCTCTCATGGTAACATGCAGTATCTGCATAGTTGAGCTGATAAATGCAGCTATTCCTTTTCTGTTTCCAATTTCCCGGTTCTCATTTGTTTACTCCGTATCTGTCATTCATCATATAAATCAAATTATGACATAGTCAGTACACTTTGCCTATAGTGTGTTGTTGTTGTTGTTGTTGTTGTTGTTGTGGGGCTTAACGCCATTTTTCAGCACACGATAGGCTATACATGGCGGCCAGTATTAATGGTGGAGGAAGAAACCGGGAAATCCCCGGAAAGAACCGCCGACCCACGAGAAGCTACTGGCAAGCTTTCTCACGTATCCACATTCGCCGAATCCTAGAATCGAACCCACGCAGACAGAGGTGAGATGGCAGTGATCCGTAACGGAGAGCGCTTTAGACCACTCGGCCACTCGGGGCCCCACCTATAGTGTGTGCAGTTTCATATTTTTGATATTATAACATGTGAACATATGACTTTGTGTGATCCTGATTGGTCCAACAAAGCCCATGAAATTTGTGTGCAGTATTCCCTTTACTGATTGGCTGCGATCGTGGGAAAACGTTATTAACCCCGCCTTCTGGAATGTTTAGTTTTCAATGAACATTTTGGTGGCCATTTTTCAACTCGACTCGCGAAAGGAAATTGGGAAAAAATATCTTGAATATTGACAATTTACCCCTTACAGGGGTTTGTTATGTCACGTATAACAATATCATCATAAGAAAGATGGCGTAAAACGCCAAGACAAGAACAACAACAAAAAGTAAATCTAAGGGTATTGTTCAGTTCATAGTGGGTGTAGGGTTGGGTTGGATGGGGGCGATAAACTCGCCGCTGTTCACAGAATAATGTGGACATAAACCAGTCTCCAAACTGACAGACGTTTATCCAACCACTGCATTTTTACGCGGTCAATATGTGATGCAATTCCGACTCAAAATGAAATTTGTTTACATATTCTGTAATCTTCTATTCCAGGTCAAGTACTGCAAATATCCGGTCGCAAATACATTCAGTAAATATGGGAATTTCTGCATCCAGTTAACTTTCTTTCACATGAATATTGCAAGATAGTAATGTTTAGTTGTGAAAGTGACATGTTACGTTACGTAAACATGGATCGTCTATTGCATTCTAAGGGGGTACTGCATCCAACAATGCGACATCATGCGCATTGGAAATTCTGTGTTGAAAAATTATTTTGTCTGTGTAAAATGTTCTGTTTATTAGGTAGGCGCATGTTCTATGACTTATAGATTGTAAGAAAGTATAATCTAAATTTAAACGCTAATAATAGTTCAACATTGTTTATGACATTTTTTACCCACAACAAATGAAAGGTTTGTCAGAATGATCTAAATTATTCATTCTTCTTTCTATCTGAATATTTTCCACTGAAATAAAAACCATGTGATAGAAAGAATCTCAAATGGGTAATGATTTAATATTAAATTTATGAAACTCGTTGAATAATGTCCAGCTTTTGCGAGCCTTGGCTCCCAAAATATGGACATTATTCAACTCGTTTAATAAATTCAGTATTAAATCATTAGGCATTTCAGATACTCTATAGACCAGTAAAAGTAAAGAAGGCAGATAACTCTAATTTTTCAGACTGGGAATTCATGACATCTCAAATAAATTCAATATTCATTGAAGAATCTGATAATTTACTCGAAACAAAAACATTTCTGTTTTACAGGTGAAGAATGCACGCTTGACGCTTTGTAAATCATTATCTTGGTGTCCCATAATACCGTTGCTGTCTGCGAGCATTCCTCCATGGTACTTTCGCGCACCCAGTCGGTGCACGCAATAGGAGTCAATATTCATACATGGCGGACAGTGCCGGCCTTAGGCCGATTTGAAAGAAAAGGTTAAGTTCAATATCATATAAAACTTGTTTAAAAGATTATTTCCAAATGCCGTGCTCATAGCGGACTCCGCGCTTTAGGAGCAGGGGGTCCCGCCAAAATGATCAAAATCGGGCCCCGCGTTTGCTAAGGCCGTTACTAATGGCCAATACTTCATTCATGACTATTTCATAATATCATTTCCAAAGGAATATCAATGCTTGCTATCAGTATTAGCCTCTTCAATGTTATCATCGAACTCGATTGATGGTACAATTATATACATTATTACTATTTTTGTATATTTTTAGTTTATGTTGCTGAGATAAGGATTAATATAACCATAAAGAGGTAAATATAGAAGGGTCATCTTTGTCATGCGCAAATTGTTTTACCGATTTCTTTCCTCCACTGTTATAGAGTTTTATTTTGGTTGCAAGGTTGTATCAAAGAATTCTGAAAATAAAATGAAACAATGAAAGAAATTTTAGAGTGACACAATATAGTGCTTCGTTCTCGGACATTCGTGACGCAGCGTCGCCCGGAAGATTTGGAGAAAATAAAATCATTCGATGAATTCGTGAAGGCCATAAAAGAGGATGATTTCGCCGACCATGTGATCATTAACATGGATGAAGTTCCAGTGAACTTTGATCTTATTCCTGGACGGACTTTCCGTATTGCGGTGAAAAGTGAGAATTAGCACGAGTGGTGCAGAGTTTTAAACATCTGACTTTAGTCCTTGCAGTTTCCGCTTCAGGAGATTTGTTGCCGCCAATGATAATTTTTCACTGCATGTGAAAGCTTAAAAGTATTCATGCATCGAAAGGATGGATCGTACGTGAGCAGAAGAAGGGTTGGGTTGATGAGATAGTGCTGCAGCGGATTACGAAATTTTATCTCAAGTACACAGTTTTAATTATTTAAAAAAATTAAGTTGGAATGCATTTTCCGATATGTAATTTATAAAAGAGTAAAATGTATCCTATAACTCACGACTCCAAAAATACGATGTGTCCCAGAAATACAGTGCACAAAAAGTTACTTTAAAAATTAATTTATGTGGACCCAACAAATACGGTCTCCCAACATATACGGTGAATACGGTACTGCATATTCAGCTTTTTGTATTAAACTAACCTACCCATTATGTATAAAATTAAATATTAAATTATGATGTCATACAAATGTTGTACATAATCCAATATCCAATACCCAAATCCAATATCCAATATCCAAATGTAGCCAAAATATACTTAAAGTTTAATAGGAAAATCATCGTTCTGAATAATCCTCACAGGTTTAGAAAATACAAAGTTTTGAATTATAGATCCTAAATACTAAAAGCAAGCTGTGTAAATTATTTAATCTATAAAGAATTAATTTTTTAAATAAGCCTCATAGAACATGAAGATGGCAGCAAACTATTTCACGAGAACAATTACTGTATTACAATTGCAGGTGCTGTATAAATTTTACGAATCCAATATTAAAATTACAAATGTTATATAAATTCTTAGCAATGTCACACTATACGAATAAAAAGAGAATATCAAAACTGAATATGTACCAAAATACCGTTGACAAACATATTTTTGTCTTAGCACAGATTGGTAGAAAAGAACTTCACATCCGTTAAGTGGCAATAATTTAGAATTACAAAGAATCAGGTATTGTTATATTTAAAGAAAACAAACAGAATTCTGATTACTGCAGATGTAGCTTTGCTTATCCCTACTATCCGTAAAAGTTCACAGAGAATCTGCGGTCCGCAGTGAACATTATCTGGCCCCAAAATGGACATAGGTGAGGGTAAATGATGCAAAAACGTTTCAGCGGTGCTGAGAAACTATCACACAATGGTCTTGTTTTCAAACTTTGTTACACTTAAGGGCAAAATAATACACCTCCTGACTTAACAGTTTTCTGTTTTGTGGGCAAAAGCAAGGACATACGCAAGTATGCAAAAACCGTAAAAAACACAATAGAATTTGCAAATATGATTAGTATATCTCTTTTGGGTGGCCATAAAAGGGTCCCTGGATGGCACTCAAATTGTCGCTGGGTGGGGCTAAAAGGCTCAATGGATGGCACTCAAATGGTCGCTGGGTGGTCTTTAAAGGGTGTTCGGGATTTAATACTACTCTTCCTCAGCAATGGCCACACTTTCTAGGGTTGGGCACAGTTCTTTCCATTTTTCCTCTAAAATATCTAGGGTCATTGGCTGCCTTCTCCCAATCTTCCTTCTCCTCCTCTGGCCTCCAGTCTGGATGAATCAAAGTTCTGCACTGGTTCCGAGTCTTTATCAAGGTATTATTTAGGTGATGGAAATCTATTGTTCCTTGCCCTGATTTTGCATCTGAGCCATTCCTCTTCTGACACATCTCTGACGAACTCGTTAGCAATTCTGAGAGAGCTGATTTCCTTCTTCAGGTGCCTCTGGTGGGGGTAGCATTCTATATCCACCCGACTCAGAGGAAATGTGCTAGTTCCATCAAGCTGATGGCCCATAATACTGTGCTGGTTTCCATTTTTCTTTCTTTTTGATGAATGAAAAAACCAGACTGACATCTTCAGCCATGTAGGTCTACTTCTCGAATGCAAAAAAGCCCTCACTCATGACAAAATTCAACCCTATTTTGCACGCAAGCACACATTTCTGAGATTTTAGCGTTGTGTGCATAGCACACTCATTTTCTTTTCTCGAATACTCGACGCGAGCGTATGGGAAAACCCCCAATTGCCCACTTTAGAGATTTGACTGTTTGCAATGTGCGGAAAGGAGCACAAGGCCAGCAGGATTCCCAAGCTAAAACAGGGCTTTCTTGAGAGCACATATATACCTATTATCCAATTCTGCTCAGCTTACTAATGTGGGCTATCCTTAACACCCAGTTCTGTGTAAGGGAAACTCGTAACTAGAGTCAAGCCTTACAAGTTTTAGAATTTTCCTATATAACTAGTACATTGGATAATTAATTATACGTTGTGTACGAAAATATAACTGAATCCAAACTGATTTAGAGGAACCCTCGATTGTTTTTAGATCGTAGTCTTATTTTAATAAAGTTATACTAGACCGGTGGTCAAAAGGACCAAATTAAGACATTAGAAAGATGCAGTCGCAATGGGTCTCTGAGAGCCAAATGAAAACCCCTAGACAACTGTAAAATTATTACAATCCTTTGATGGGCTTTTTTGGGTCTTCCATCGAAGGACCCAGGTATGGCTTCAGCCGTTTAGGTTGCTCCTACCTCCACCTGCTCTTATTCTTGGTAGTGTTGGGTTCCGTGGAATACGTGTTGTCATGTGGCGCTACAGCTGTGTATCTTGGTTTGGCAGGCTGTAACCATCCAGCTGGTAGCTGGAGCTAGAGAGGATTTTGATCAACGAGTCCCTTTATGATCCTCATTTTGTGAATCACCAGATTCTGGCAACGCTGTATTATTGTGACAGGTTTTGATGCGACGGAGGCTTCCACAAGTGGGATTTGGGTTACGAGTAAATGTCCATGCTGCTATTTTTGGGATTAAAGGTAAATGTCCATGCTGCTATTTTGGGTTAATGGTAAATGTCCATGCTGATATTTTGGGGTTTGGTGCAAATGTCCATGCTGCTGTTTTGGGGTTAAGGGTAAACGTCCACGCTGCTGCTTACCATTTTGTTTTTCCAGAACAAATCCACTTCACTGAACATCGAATGCATGATATTGTTGACGGGGGCTACTCTGGAATCTTTGCATTAATTGGTTTCGTCCACTTTAAGAACTGTGACTTTCATGCACAAGTAACTGCTATTCAGATCGGTAAAACCTTCGGTTTCTCCTATGATTTTGAATGCGATAGGGGCTGAGGTAGTCAAAGATGCCACAGGATAAAATTCTACCCTTTAGTATATTTATAACGGGATCATCGTTGATGGAATGGCAGACAGACTGAGCTTGACATTCAACATTCGCAATAATCTCGGCGCATCAGTTTTTGTTTCCCTTTTCTTAGAACGTTTATTTCTCTGACTGTTCCTGTTTTTCTTTACGACTTCTTTTTTCGAACGTATTTGTGAGATCTGATAGGGTTTCTACGTCTCTTTCTGCCTCGTCGTTGCTGTGGCGCAAAAAAAATTCCCTTTGCTAGAAGTGTGAAGCGAATTTATAGTGGATTTAGTTTGCCATTTTGAAGAAATTCTTTTCCATGTATTGAGCGGCGACTTCCTTCTAAGACGCCGCTCTACAGTTTCGATTTTGCAGAGAGTTAGATTTTTAAGAAAAAATAATTCCGTTTTCCTCAATGGTTATGCTTGCTATTAAAAAGACCTTATATATCTTAAGTATTGTTCAAGAACTTTAAATCCCCTTTATTTTGGTGTATAATTGATGGGTGTTATTTTGGTGCATGATTGATGGGTGTTATTTTGGTGTATGATTGATGGGTGTAACGTAGGTTATAGAGCTTACAGCTTGGCCTTACTTCAGTTGTGCACTTTTCAAAAACCTGCTAACTCTGCTTGGTCATTTTCAGTTCCTGAACGTCGGAGGTAAATTGTAAAAAAATACGGGCTGACGACTTTTTAATATTTTATATATTACCTATTTCATTCATTTCACTTTCAAAGGCTTGTATTGCCCAGTCCCGCAAAATTCGTTTTCCCTATTTTAAATACTGCTACGATTGTGTGCTATAGACTAATTCAGGCTGATTTTTTATCCGCAAGGGAACATTCATTACTAGATCATGTACAATTTCCACATGTATAATATCCAATATTTCAGCCTCAATACATGACAGTAAAATAGAGAAATACCATCATTCTCTCCATTGTGCATGTTGCAAATGTAAAAACTTTACGTTACACCCGCCAATATCTTAGAAGTTCATGAATCAATCCTCGAGTCACGATCGGTTTTAAGATGGTTACTACTGTACGAAAAACTGATTTTAATATATCACCTAAACCATCCCCTCGTTGTCGGGCGACTACACTGCACGTAAGATACCTTTTTTTACATTTCACTGGAAAATCGTTTTCTAAAGTTTAACTGTGACGTTTTCTTTTAGAGAATAGAGCATTTTTCCAATGTTTCATTCTATACTAATGCTGACAATATCAAAATAACACCTGCTGACTGGAACACAATGAGGATGTACAAATTTAAGGTGAGCATGATACGTGTTTGTACCTTCAACAGCAACGGCAGAATCCACTTTGAAATGAATATTCTTAGCAAGGGAGCGGCTGTGTTTTGCAATCACGTTCAGCTCTACCAAATCAGAGTACACAAACAGGAAATGCAGTCCATTTTCGATTCGACAGTTGACAGGCTAGCAGAAACACTTACAGAATCCATCATTGTTGTAAACAACTTTCGCAGGCGCGAAAGCAGTGTTTCCAACCAGAATAGAAAACAAAGTGGTAGAACAAGTAAGAAACTTTATCCTGACGTTCGTTATATATATATATATATATATATATATATATATATATATATATATATATATATATATATATATATATTCAATGCATATCTCACTCAATAATTTCTTGCAATGCTAAGGTCGAGCATGTGCCACAGCATGCCACATCTATAAGACGTCACCCGATGTAAGTCAATATTAATTAGATACGTCAGTTTTATATATGTTAGTTTGGAATTATTTAATAAAGTATGACACGTTTGCTACAATTGCAAAAGCAAAATCAGAATACCATGCGCAATTGTCAGGAAACGCTAATGTTTCGATTGCCATCAACATCACTGCCACCAGGAGAAGTAAAAAACCTGCACCGTATGAGATGCTTCAGAAATTTTATATGTATTAAGTACGTTGTTTCCTTTTGTTTTTTGCTTGTACTGCTCTCGTTTAGAAAGTAGATCAAAGATCACAATTTTAAACGACCTATTTGCTATCAAAATCCAAGTTAAAATGTTCGTGATTTAACAATATTTAACCCATGTCCAGATTTTAATAACAAACTTTCAGGGAACTAAACTAATGTGCTTTATTGGATGAATAAATATATGTTATAACACCTTCTTAATGTCGGCGGCACTCTTGCCGACTATAAGTATTGAATTCGTACTAACCGCTGCTTGTCAATGTTTGCATTAACCTCACTTTATTGTAAGATTAGCATTGTCCGTGTTCGTACTAACTTCGTTTTACTGTAAGAGTAGCAGTTGTGAAGTGGGATACCCTACGTACAATGGGACTTTAATGTTAAACATGTTTAAAACGGGGGGGGGGTGCGGTGGCGGTTGTACCCTACGGACAATGGGAATTTAACATTACAAAACCCTGGAACAGGTGGGGTGACGTCAAGGTACTGGACATTGGCAACAATGTTGCAAGTGGCTGACCTCAATCGGGCGAAAGAGTGACAGCAGCAAAAAGTCATAACGTTATGTTCCGCCCCGCTAAGAGGGTATGTTCAGCTACTTCAGCGGTGAAACTATACGAATTAAACAATGCTTGGCGGGGACGGATATATCACTGGATATAACGCTTGGCGGGGCGGGAACCCGTATTGTTCATTAAAAAACACAAACATCCCCTGGCGGGGCGGGACATATCACTGGATAGACATAGACAAACCAACAAACACAAAACAAATACACACATATAGGGCAAAGAGAGTAAATCTGTTCAAGGCAATAAAGTGGCCCTGAAAAGGGCCGTTGGGTTCTTCTGTTTTCTCCAGTTCTTCCACCATCTCCTCACTTTCTCTATTATTCCTTTTTTCTTCTTCTTCCAGTCAGGATGTCCCATGGATCTGAACTTTTCCTGTACCTTGATCCAGTTTTGATTGAGTCTGTCTAAGGCCTCTTTTTTTCTTTCTGTTTTCTTTCTCCTTTCTCTCCTTAGCCCAGGTATCTTTATCTTCTTCATCTCCTCTTCCATCACCTTTCTAACCATTTCTTTTCGTTTCTTTAATTTCTCTAATCCCCACTCCACAATCCTAAGAGACAGATAAGACCAATCTGTCAAAGTCTCTATTTCTTCTCAAAAATACCTGACTTTTGTCACTCTATCAAAAGTCTCCTTCAATTTTCCCACCATACTCTAGCTTAATAAAGCCTCTCAACTTCTCCGCTTCCTCCTCTATGACGTCCTTAACCAGATCTCTGGCAACTTTTAGACTCGTCACTTGACTTGACACAAAGTCTATGGTAACTGGATACCTCCATTCATCTGCAAGCCTTTTTTTCCACATACGCTGCATCCATCATCCAATACCAACCATCTTTTAAGTGATTTACCAAATTCATTTTAAACATGTTGACTAGTCAACGTTGGGCTAGCCAGACTGACGACCGCTATGCTTTATATACTTGAAGCACTGACGTGAAGGAAAACATCCCTTACAATAACTTCACATATTATATACTATCAACACAGAAGGGAAGAAAATAACCCATTATATACTATCCACACCGATATGTACTATCAACACAGAAGGGAAGAAAATAACCCATCATATACTATCCACACCGATATCTACTATCAACACAGAAGGGAAGAAAATAACCCATTATATACTATCCACACCGATATCTACTATCAAAAAAGAAACGAAGAAAATAACCCCAATATCTACTATCCACACAGAAGGGATGAAAATAACCCAATATCTACTATCCATACAGAAGGGAAGAAAATAACCCCAATATCTACTATCCACACAGAAGGGAAGAAAATAACCCATTATATACTATTCACATAGGTACGAGCTCACAGCAACATACATACACACAAACACACAAACGTACGCGAACGCATACAAACACACAAATACACACACACACATCAGTAAAGGTGTCAATGTTTATAATTACACTACTCCACAGTCATACAAATTGGCAACTTGATGAGTGTCTCATTTCTAGAGATCTGGCTAGCCCTGAGAAGGGCTGTTTTTTTTTTTAAATTTCAGATGCACCCGGTTAATGGTGACATCTCCCAGGCCTGGCACCACAGACACATCGCCGGCTTCAGTCTTTGTCCCAATTTATTTGCGTGGCTGGTAGCGCAGAGGGGGTTTGACTGGCTTCACTATCCCAGTGTTCACTTTGTGGGATAATGAAGACTTCCTTCTGTCTTCTATTTTGCAGATGGGGATGATGAGGTCTCGGTACTGGTGTTTGTGGTGCTGGTAGTGGCTGTGGTACTGGTACTGGCTGTGGTGCTGGTTGTGGCTGTGGAGGTGTCCTCACGTTTCATCTCACACACTGACCTTAGCATATTTCGTCCTCCTCTTCCTCACTCCTTAAGGGCGCTTCTTCGTGGATAGAAGTTTCCTCAGTTTCTTTGTCTTCTTGTTCAGGTACTGAAGTTTCGGATGAAGTAACGAAATCCGTCTGGGTGCCCACGTCCTTCTTGTGTTGGTGCCGCGTCTGGGTGGATGTATGGGATAACTGCTTCTGGGGTATTTGTAACGGCTCTGGGGGTCCTGGTGTCTTGTTAAGACTTGTAGCTGGAGTAGTCGAGTGGTTGGCCTCCCTAGCCTGCACTGCTTTCCTCCTCACATTTCTATTCCTTTTGCTTCGTTTCTTCACAAGTCCATAGACCTCCGTTTCGTCGTTATTTAATTCCAATCCTGTGCTGTTATCCCATACTAAGAGAAGCGTATTTCTCTTAGCTCCAGCTCGCAAACTCCAATTTGTCGCTTGCTGTTTACCGAGTGCCTTAATGGCCCTCAGTGCTGGAACGGGTATTGGACACACGGTACAAATAGTATGGAAAAGTGGGAACCAGCTTGGAAATGGGTGAACATTAAATAGAGTATATATGGGTTTGGCTGGCCAGGATTGGCTAATAATGTAAGTTATGTTTTAGGAAAAAGAATCTTTTGAGAGCTTATCCTAGTTGTAAGTGAAAAAAATAGAGACATTGTTTTAATGATGGAATTCCAATCCTTTAACAGTCTTGAGTTTGGAACACTCATTACTAAAATTAGCAACTGACTCTTTGGTGCGGAATTGAAAGCACATGTTTCAAACACATGCAGGTCCAGAAAATGCCGCGGCTCATATCCTTTCCTCTACACAGAAGCTGACATCCAGGTTTCATCTACACTGATAAATATAGGTTTGATCATGAGCACTCAGAAATTTTAAGTTATTGAATTTTTAATATCATGGTGTGTGCATAGGTTTACTATGGGAATTGAATTAGTACCATGAGTCCTATTACTGCAATCGCTGGTTTCCAATTTGGCGCCATGCGGTTTCTTTGTTCTGCAGTACTGCCTTCCATCACTAAGTGTGCTCTGTACAGCTGCTCCGTGTGACTGACTGACTGAGACGGATTAAAGTCGCCTATGCTAACTAAGAGCTTTTGCGACTCGTTAATGCTCATTTGTTGAGCTTTTAAATTGGTCGGTGTTTCAGGAATGATGCCGCAAAAACACCGCTTTTATGTACGATAGTAGTACTTTTTATTTATATGTCAGGAGGTGGAAAGGAGGAAGGGGACTCGGAGGGGGACGCCAACCGCTGATGCCGTGTACGCTCCAAAGGGCCCGGACCGACGTGATTGTATGTCAAATTCTGTCCAGTTGTGCTAGTGGACGTTCCCTATCCCCAATATAGTGTGGGCCACCCGTGCAATTGATCTAAGTTTCTGAGTTAAAGATTGCCTATTTTATCCTTGTGTAGCTGGAATTTTGTCTACTAAGCGTACTTTTAATGGCGAAATTACACCAATCAGCCGGGTGTCAGCAACCCTGTGGTTTTTTTTTTTTTTTTTTTTTTTTTTTTTTTTAGTTTTGGTTTTTTTGGTGGGTCATGCATTGTTAGTATTAGTTATTGTTTTTGATAGCGGAGTGACTAAAGGATCAGGGTAGTTTTGTACGATGGTGTTATCGAATGAGGCCTTCTATTGCCAATGGAAGTGCCTCCCTTGTATATAAAAGTAGGGAGTGAGAGTAGAGATAGGGGGGTGGTGGTGGGTGGGGGGAAGGGATTCTTGGTGGAAAATCTGTGGGCAACACAGGCTTGTTGTTTCCAGGATTCCACCCAGGTGTTGCTAGTATATTTTCCCTAGCACCTATTTTAGGCCCCTTGTGTTAGTAAAGGTGAGTGTGGAGTAAGAGGAGAGTGAAGAGAGGGCTTATAGTGGA
>JAECUM010085001.1:0-12944 GCA_016617855.1 Megalonaias nervosa | reverse complement strand
ATCCTTGCAAGTCAAATAACAAAATTTGGTTTCATTCCGGAAAGCGAGGAGTAAATTACATGATGCAAATTCTTTTAGATTACATGATTTGTACTTATTTAATCAGATCAGAAAATTGTTTCATATGTAATTTATGCTTACTTTTAGTATCTTGTCCCGTTTTTCCTGAAAAGTCATAAGAAATGTAATATTATCAGTATTTCTACCAATGTTCATAGCTACAGGCAAGCGTGGAGATGTTTGATAGTAGCTAACTGGGTTTTGTTTGATTGGATAGTAAGTGTGGGATATCGGTCCCTCATGTGTTGATGTAAGAGTTGAATAATAGGCACCTTGACCCTGGATGGTATATAACTGAGCGTTGGTCACTCAAGATATGGTGTTGATGGAAAGTATAGCCTTTGAATAATATATAACTATGTGACATATAGTATATAATTTAGCTTCTGGTCACTAGAAACGGTATATGAGTTAGTATTTGTAGTTTTATAATAAATTAAATGTTAAGGCCATTGAGACCCAAACTATAAAGCTTATGGGTATCTTTAACATTACATTTCATTTTAGAGATCATACAGGCTCAAAAGAAAACATTAGAAAAATGTCTTTCTTGGTTGATCATAACTCTCTCTCTCTCTCTCTCTCTCTCTCTCTCTCTCTCGTAGATAATGTTGGATATAGCCCGGTCGTGTTTTCTTCACACCTGATAGTGGTAGTGAACTTCTGCCAACAATTAGGTTAGAGTGTTGATGTAAAAATATCGCGTGGAGTATTGCTTTTCCTTGTATTATTCCAATTTAAGATTGCTTGGCTACATATCTCTACATATATAGAGACCTAAGACAATATATCCCTTCTGTTTTCAATATGTGAAGATCGCAAAGTCACAACAGATTGTACTTTTTGTCAGAGACTAACAAAGGGTAAATCAAAAGTACATTTCCAACAGGACTATTGACTCCTCCACTCAAGTTTAAGGTCACGATAACTGCTATGTCTGTCAAAACAAAGGTCATTGGGTTCCGCAATTCCCACAGCATCAACGAAAATGAAACACAGTAGGAAAAGAGACGAAAAAAGTAAATACATCAGTCCTGTTTTCAGTTAGGAAAAGGCAATAATCTTTAGCGTCCCCAAACGAATAGAGCATGTCAAGCAGGATCATAACAAAGAGAAAACGAGCATACATAATCTGTATGAAAGGCCATTACAGTAAAGAAATTTAAGAAGGCAAGTTTAGCAAAAGTAACAGCAGAAGAGGAAGAAACCATTTCAGTGAAGAAATTCAAAACAGAAAGAGAGCTAAAACTTTTGAACAATGCACATATTTTCAATTGTAAAACACGTAAAGTTTCATTTGCACCTATTATACTATTTTAACAGGTTGTGATAGCAGAGGGAAATCCCATGTGATAGTTGTTGAGAATATTGTATAGGCCTTTATTTTTCTTACAGTACAACAAATTCTGTACACTTTCAGATTTTTGTTATGGTGATGGATTCAGCATGAGATATCGATGTACATGTTTCTTTTCTAAGCATCAGTTGTCTATTTTTAACATCAGCATAAGCAGTAAAGATACAGTGTGCTAGCAAACAGTGTAATTGTACATTAGTGTACTGTATTTAGAACTGTAAGAGTTACCTGCTAAATTAGACCATTAATTGTAACCCAAAATGTTCTAGATAGTTGATCCTAAATGAGAGATGAGATAAATCTGATATAACTGGTGGTAAAATAACACTTAAATTTTATTAACTTTGTACAAGTCGGCGTATATTAAAAATGATTGGGCAAACTTTAAACCTGCATAACGTTTACTTGTTTACTGACAGTAGAATGTCTGTACTTACCCTTTCCAATTTCTCTCTTTCTTTCTGAATGAAAACAAAATAATCATGATATTAGAATTTGTCAAATAGTCTTGGTCTAATCGGTTTTAAGAGAATACGGATACTCATCCACATATCCACAAATAAAAATACAGTGTATGTCTTTACTTCAGCAGAACAGCCAATACTAGCATACATTGATATAATTTTTAGAAGAGTTATCTTGCATTGTCTCACATTTTATTCTCCTCTTTTAGTTTGACTTTTAAGTTGATCTGTGTGTGTGTGTGTGTGTGTGTGTGTGTGTGTGTATAGCTAGAGTGAGGTTAATTTTGAAGAGCCAGAACAATCTGCTATAACTAGGGTGCTGCTGAGTACTGAAAAAAATGCACACCAACCAATGATGAGGTCCGCATTGTATACAATATATATCACCCTACAATATTTAGTATATGCTCGTCCTGACGTGTTCAATTACCATTGAACATATTCGAATTTTAACACACAGAGCTAGCAACGTTAGTTTATTATTATATTCATGTTTGTTTTAAAATTCCATTGGAAAAAAAATAGGTCGAAAAACTGTCCAATGTTCACGTTTCACACGTAAAGATTTAATGTGGTCTCGCATCTCACGATGCAACTTACACAAATGACACGTGCAAGTTCCATTAGACTAAAATTTACAGATTTAATTAGAAAAAAAGGTGCACCTCTTATGCGTTTATTTCACTTTTGTGCATATATTTTTATTTTCATTTCTGGAATGAAAACTTTTCACTTTCAATCTGTGGACATACTTATGATGTTTTAGTCTTGAAAATGCTTCTGCTGGAAAATCAGAAACATGTTCTTTGATAATAAAACCGGTTATGTTTACATGGATAGTTGTTTGATTAAAAACAGAGAAGCAACACGTAACTTTAAAACCGAAAGAGAAAATTAGTATTAAAATAGAAATTATAAGGATACGTTGCCTTATATGTGGAAATGACCTAGCTTTGTGTTCTTGCAATGCTACAAATGGATGTACTAACAGATCATTGCATAATGTTGTTGAAATGGTCATAATAAGCATATTCACGGTACATATTTTGAAAACTGAAGAATTCCAACATTTTATCATCTGCATAAGCAAGCAAAAGTATCATTTCTTTGCAAGCACTATGGGTGTACATTGATACAATGTCTTTGTACATTTAATAATTATGAGCTAAAGAACCACTCCTGTGGCCTAAGTGGTTAGGGCGTCCGCCTCGGATGCGTGAGGTCGGGGGTTCGACCCCAGGCCGCGTCATACCAAAGGCTTATGAACATAATAATAACAGCGTCCTCGATTGATGCTCAGACGTAAGTGGTAAGTGTTTGTACTGGTTGGCCTGGACTGAGTATTATGTGACCTGGTGGGACATGACGCTACTTGCCAACAGAACATGACGCTACTTTTCAACGGCATAATGCCCCAGTGCTATGCTGTAAATTGCCACAATGGAGACATCTCATTAATATGACTAAAATTGTTAAAGCTAAGTTAAAAATCCAAATCACACACACGCATTATGAGCTAAAAGAATCCATTATAATAATGCGTAATCAACAAAGGTGTTATTGACGTATGATCCTATGTAAGAACAAAGCATGCGAACTGAAAATGTAACACATTTAAGAAAATTTCATATCTGTATATTTATTTGAGATATGTACGTCCGGTAGGGATGTTCATACGACCATCTAATGCAAGAGAAGTAGAGATAATAATAATGTCACGATGACGGCTGTTGAGAATTTTAAAAGTAATAGCGACAACAAGGGTCACCAATTTGAGTTTTGCCTGCTTTGTTTTGAAACATATTTGAACCTCGATGACTAAGCATTGTGCGCATATGAACTAAACTTTCAATTATTATTAATTTTATTGATTTGGTGCTTCATGACAATTATAGCCTGGAAACTACGAAGGTAACAAAAGTCAACCTTTCGTGGTGACATCGACATTTTAAATATGACGTGACTATAAAATTCCAATGCAACGCATCGCGCGTGTTTTGATAAATATGATCAGGTAGTGTTTTCCTGTATGTCTATATTGTATTCAGAACACTGCAACAAATGTCAGAATTCCATTTTCCTTCTTGTGACCTTGAATATTAAGATCTAACAGATAATTATATCACATCATATATTTTTGGTAAAAATATACACTCGTTAACATCTCTCCAATTCTATAGTATGGGCCAATTACTCAAACATTTAACAGGATGGATAGCTAGGCGGACAATGCCATATCATACTAGGCGCAACCTGAAACAAACGTATAATTTGTTAGTCCAATGGATGTTGCTTTTTTTCCAACGAAATAGACAAATGCGCGATAAAGGAAAAATATGAATCGGACAAAGTTTTGAAAATAAACCTGCCTAGGTAAATGGTAAATAATTCAGAAAATTTGGCTAACAACTATTTTGTATACATATATGGATCGTAGAAATCATACGATAACTCTATGCACGACTTGTGCGTATTTACTGAAAGAACCTATAACTGTACGTACTCTTTCTTTTTTCTCTCTTTCCTCCTGAAAGAATACAAAAAGCCTGTTTTTAGACAAGGTGCAATATATTACGCTTATTTGCTCTCAAGCGTGATAGTACACACGCATTCACATATTTGCAAATGAAAATACAGTGTAAGTTGAAGTCTGCAAGTAATTATTCCTGAAAGAATAGAATAAGTCTGATATTAGACAAGGTGGTATAAATTCCATTTATTTGCTCTCAAATGATGGATTAGACACGCATGCACATATTTGCAAATGGAAATAGAGTGTCAGTCACACCGTATAAAACATTACCTGAAATAATGTAATTCTATCGCAATATTACATTTCATTCAGAAGTGACAATAACAAGATTTTCAGAACTTATACATATTATATTGCTGATTGTCCCATCTAGCATGCAGTTAAAATATTACTTGAAAGGCTCATTTATTCGGGCAGACATATTTATTCAGGTACCGTCGATTAATAATAAGGATCAACCAGATGTTTTTTTGGGGGGGGAGGGGGGATTTTGGTTTCGAACTTTTTATATCACTTCAAAGTTTTCTCTAATATACCTCCTTATTACATCCACAACTTGAATGGGTAATATGGTATTGAATACGTCTGTCTAATCTGTGTTTCCGTATCTCACACCAAACATGTTCTTGTTGTATAGGAAGTCTGTAACTATTTTTAGCATTTGAAATATTCAAGAATGGTCAACTAGTAAAATAACAGAAATCATTTATTGCTATAAATGTAAAACCTAGTCTGTGTAATTTCAATTTTTGTTTTCAGATCAGTGACAGGTCGTACATGGGATTGAGGCGCATAACGTATCCTCTAAAACGTGCCGATTTTGCCCCTGGTGCGTAATGAGGTATAACATTTAGCGATTAGGACTCTTTTTAGGACATTCACTGAACTAACCGCCAAGAAATTCTACTTAAGATTTTCAACAACATTTTTGACACAATGCTTTATCATGAGGTTTCGGATGAAACTGGTGTGTAAAGTGGCACCAAATGCCATAGATAGGAAAAATCCGTGTACTCTCCCGATTACATCTTATACAGGACGGGAGTCATAAAAGAAAGTATCATCATAACAATAAGAATGTAAAACAATTAAACAAAAAATGCGATGTGCGAGATTACATGAACATTGCAACATGAAAATAAATTAAGTAAAAATTAAAAAATAAAATTTGGGATGCCGCGAGTTTCGAACTCGTAACATCTTGTTCGGCAGACGGGGGTCATAAAAGAAAGTTTCAACATGATAATAAAAAAGTTAGAATAATACAAACATGGGATGCACAAGCTAAGAGGAAAAAGTTTCAATATAAAAATAAAAAAGTAAAAGAAAATTGAGATGAATTCGCGATCTCATGTTTGGCAGACGTATCATTAAAAAATGCTTAAAAATAAAAAATGGGATGCCGCGAGTTCGCGACTTCTTGCGAACGTTTCAACATAAAAATAAAAAGTAAAAAATAACAAAATATAATATTGGGATGCGAGAGTTTAAAAGGAAGTTCAAACATTAAAAAATGTAAAAAATCACAAAGTGGAATTCAGCAAGTTTCGAGCTCGCAAATTCTTGTTTGGAAGGCTACAGTAAGAAGTTATAATTTCCACATAAAAATAAAGTAATATAAACAAGCTATAAACTTGGTATGCGCGTGCTAAAAAAATGTTTCAATATAAAAATAAAAGCAAAGTTAAAAAAATAACAATTTGGGATGCAGTGACTATCGAACTCGGGACCTCATGTTTGGGGGACCTTAGTCATAAAAGACAGTATATACACGAAAAAAATGAGGTGTTGCGAGTATCGAAATCGCGACTTTTTGCTTGGCAGATGTAAGTATAAAGGATCGTTTCCACGTATAAATAAAAAGGTGAGAATAAATATTTTTAAAAAATGGAAAAGAGAGTTTGAAAGAAAGTCTCCACATAAAATTAAAATAAAAATATTATTACCAGATTCGGATGCCACGAGTTACGAACTCGCGATTTATTGATTTGCAGAAAGTTCCAATACAAAAATAGAAAGATTTTAAAAAAAAAAATAATTGCAAAAATTGTTTGCGCGAGTTGCAAAGATAGCTTGAACATATTTTTTAAAAACCTTCATTGATATCCAGCTTGTACTGAATTGCGTTTACTTCTATTTTAATGCCTTAATCTCGTCAAGGATACTACGTGGTCTTTTTTTACACTTTGATCATTCGTGGAAGCAATTCCTAGTTCACATCGCTTTCCAATTTAAATATGTCGGCGTCTACCTCGGTGATTTTCTTTGTTTGTGCGTCCCGATCCGCTTTGTGGCATTTGTAACTATTCATCGGTCACTCAACTGACCACCGCGACGGATGTGTAGTCTACGAATGAATATTTAACTGGCCAGTGGTCTTTGGTATCCACATATACCTTTCTTACAGCGACACCAATCGCAACTGGATCTGCTAAATTCTTTGAAGATTTATTACCGGCGTTAATCATCCCATTCGTTTTTATTTCGGCAAGTGGCAACATATTCGGGGTGGATAGTATTAAAGTATTCAAGATGAACAACGACGAATACTTTCTGACCAGACGTTAACACGCGTTAGTTGGGAGACTGCATCCAATTAGTGTAAATCGCCTGGGCTAACACTGATTTACGGATTTATAGTGAGCCGCGTATGATTTACATTCCACGTTGGTTTCAAAAAAGGGTATTAATATATGTGTGATTGTCTTATTCTTCATGTCTACCACCTCACCCATTCTTCCCACGTTACTTAAATCAATTATAACTTTCCGAGATTATTGGATGACACAATTCTACCTGGTTTCCGTTATAGTCACGAGATCGTATAGTCAACTCCATAGCATATCATGATCCGAGTGTACACCACCGAAGATCAGAAAAGTTATAAATCCGTATAATTTCCTCAACCGTCGCAACAAGGCAGTAAACAACGTGAGCAGTCACAGTCGCAACTGCATCGTGTTTGTTATAAACCCCGTTGAAATTTTAACATGTGTAGTGGTATCTGCGTGATAATTGTACCTTCATTATAATAAGCAGAGGGAACTATCGGAGCAGGCTGCTTTGATCCTCGAATAGGGTATTTTAAACCAGTTGACGATATACAAGAATTTCCTGAACGCGATTCCCAATTTTGAAAACATATTTTCGATTAGTAAATATAACTCTTCAGGATCCCTTGAGGTAATTTTGTCGGTCAGTGTCAAGTTAATCATGTTGCCATACTTGTATGAGATTTAATACGAATAGAGGCATTTTAATAGAAGCCGGGGAAAACATTACAACAACATCCAAGCGATGATGCAGTGAATGCGACGCTGGACAGAACTTTACCATCGATTGCAGTGAAAAGTGAAATATCCGGTGCGAAAACCCATTCAAATCGTGACACCGCAGTAGGAAAAAAAATCTGACACTCGTCGATACGGCGTAGCGTAATTTTAACTCGATTCAAATATTCCTAGACAATCTAACACTGCTAAAGGGCATGCTGTCACTCAATGAACATAAACGAGCGAAGACAATCGCTATAGCCAAAATACAATACGTGTTCACCGACATCATCAAGCTAATGTATCAAATGTCCCAGGTTTCAATTTCCTTGTATCGTCCCAATATCGAGTCCATTTCTGCTCGTCGATAATTATCCTGATTGTCATCATATCTGTCAAGTTATTACGCAAACTGTTATAATTTACCACGACAAAGTTTAATTTCCAGTCAAATTACGCCAACTCATCAATCAGAAATTAGAAGTGGAAGAAACCAAGTCTCGTTGAAGGGGAAAAAAAACCAAAAAACTTCTGTAAATCATTAAATAATAACGCAAGGTTATCATTCCCATCATTGAAGACTGGATATATATCCTAAGTCGTTGTCGAGATTTAAGTTTCTTGCACAGTAACAATTTGACTTCTCATTATCTTCCACGATTACATGCTGTAGAGTTATACGGGTGCATTTTACGTCAACACGGACCCCGATGGTAACGTCAATGATACGATATCATGTTTATTAAACCGGAATAACTATTCTCAAAGATCTCAAAGGAGCGTTGCCAGATAAGTCAAAGGAATCAAACTGCAGTGAATTCAGGAGTAATTATGACTCATGGCCGTATCTATTTGTAACCACTCTCGAGTCGGTCATGAAACCGACTGAGTAATACGACGAAGACGCAACATTGATTGATTCAGGTGCGTACCGAAGGCAATACTGATTTTGATGTTGACTGAAATCGCAACGTGAGCGGAAGTGTAAATGTTCCCAACATCATCGACTCCTCCACGTTGGAGACTGGACATGCATTTATTAATTAAATACGAAAGAGTCAAAAGATGACTAAAACAGATTCGTCTTTTTTTATTACAACAACCAATGACGGTTTCACAGGCGCCTGTGTGGACCGATTTACAAAAAAGATTTAATATTACGTGTGTTTGTTAATAACCTCGTCGGATATATTACTTCTGAGGATCTTTCACACACACACACACACACACACACACACACACACACACACACACACACATAAACACACGCATACGCACGCAAACTCTCGAGATTAAATATATTTGATCTCGCAGCACAAATCCATTGAAAAAACCTAGACAGAACAGCATAGCACAACTTCTTCTGAAATTAGATTGATACATTGGCAGAAATTTGCATATGATTCCCATGAGATCTTATTTAAGCTTCAGCTTTCTAAGTGAACCTGCACCCACTAAACATCAAATATGAAGGGATTCATATTAAACGTTACGTGGAACCGTTACCACCACGGGAACAGCAACCGTCACGTATGCTGAGGCCGCCTCCGATACTAGTGTCGCAGTTTATTGTTCACCTAGATGCTGCCGCGTTAAAAGGTGTCATCATTGTGATCGTTTGTAATTTCCCAGCGTTAACGGCGTAGTTTTTGGTTGATTGTCGGGATATAATTTCCACGAAGCAGATCCTGCTGAGATCTCAATAAACAACTGAAACAACTTTGACATGATGCGCCATTCTTGACCTGAAGAATATTCACGGTAACCACAGCAATTTATGGCAATCAATCTTTGGGCTCCGTGTTTAGGCATGTTTACAATTTATCTCACTCAGATGGTTCCCGTGTAGGTGCAGTTGGTACCGGGGCAGGGCTTCATGGCTTCGGTACCGGGACAAGCATTTTTGGTTTCATCGGCGTTGGATTTGATTTGGTGACATTTTTATGCGCTAATTGTCGCTGTTAAAATGCCCATTAACCAAGATGTAACAATAAAACCCATTACTGAAAAAGTCCATGAGACAATAGTGGCACGAGGACGAAATATAATGAGCGATGCCACTAGAAGGTTTTACCCGAATGCATAAACTCGTGCGTTTAACATGCGAACGATGAATACTAATTCCCTTGGGTGCCGGACTTGATTACACTACAAATGTTATTACCCTGCAAAGAGAAAAACACGCAAAAAAAGAGGCAGGAAAGTATATCTGCTTCATGTACTTGATCATAGACGCTCATTCTTTATGTTTTTTACCGGTCGCATAGCCAATAATATAACAAGGCACTACTATATTATTATAAGTCCATATTGAAGCTAATGTATAATTCATTCATTGACGAAGTGTCTGGTTGTTCGTAATTACTGAAACATGAATCTTATTTATTTTGTTCTGATGAAAGCGCTATAAGCGTGATATAGGAAATTGGATGACCTAGACAAGGGTTTTAAATATCCCTTAGTATGACTATGGCGTTTGTGAATTCAAAGAAAAGGGTGCTGCATCGATTTGGAGGCCTCGAGCTTTAGATACGTCCAGACAATAACGCCGGGAAGATTGAGATCTTTCCTGACCAGTATGCCAGTGTGCTGATACTTCGTTTAGGAACGGTGATGGATCTCAACATAGAGGATCTCAAAATAGAATCAGCATTTTATATTATTATCTAGAACCTGTAAGACTAATGTACCTCTTTGTATGCAGTACATATCTACATGTAGTATACTAATATATATGATACTATTAGACTCAAACAGAAGAGCATCTCATTGTGGACTGAATCAAAATCATTAAGATAACATTGTGACCGGAAATGACGTTATTGGCATTTAATCCTAAGTAAGAAACTAAAGTGCATCAGAGATGAATTAATAACATTATAAATCCTGGTGAAAGATGATTTGAATTTGACGAATAAATATGCTTTATTAATATACGAGTGTTACCAATCAAATAAACACGTGTATGGAATGCGTGATTTGTACAGTTTTACTGCAACAGTTATATTTATACTTACTCTTTCCTTGTGTTCTCTTTTCTCCTGTAAAACAATAATATAGATCAGATTACACATGGAGAAGTAAATTCCGCATATTTCCTCTCAAAGAGGGTCCAGACACGCATGCCCATATTAGCCACTTGAAATTCAGTGTATGTCATTACATGAACAGAGAATTCCAAAATAGATGCCATTGACTAAACCCCAAAACACGGGTTGTCTCGCATATATATATATATATATATATATATATATATATATATATATATATATATATATATATATATATATATATATATATATATATATATATATATATATATATATATATATATATGTGTGTGTGTGTGTGTGTGTGTGTGTGAATTCCAACTTTTCTGTCTTTCTCTATATTGAAGAAATGAATTAACGAGGTTCAAAGTTTTCATCCAAACAGGACTTAAAACTGTTTAGGTAAAATATTCAATGTGTTGCTGAATAATTCAACGGAGGCAATGGCAGACAGCCCATCATCAAATCTGCACTTTATGTAGTTTTATTTTTCTTTCAGTCTGTTCTCTCTCAAATGCTGCATATAATAGTATAAATCGCCTATCTTGCCACGTGGACCCATATCAGAAACAAACGTTCCGCGGACGCCGAAAACTGTTTTCAGGAATGATAGCAGAGAAAACGAATATTTCTTTTCAGAATAATATAATATTGTTAAAGATGCTTATCTGTTTATTTCCTTTGAAACATTAACTTTCATGTTGATTTTGAAATCCAAGAATTTTCACTTTATTAATTTAATAGCACAAATTTATTTTATTGATGACTTCAGTTTTGAGGCACCAAAATGTACTATTACCTCACGATATGCAACAGCATGCAATATAGTATAAATGATTCTTTCCAGTACATTGACGTCGTATTTAATTAAAAAGGAAGAGAAGAACGATTCAAGCAGGGACTCATTAAACTGCAAAGGCTATTTCAACACATTGGTAATTTAAGACATTTTGTATTTAATTTCTACATAAAATAATGACGCAGAATGTGTTTTGTGCCTTTGCTTGTGTAAACATTCTTGCGAGACAGACTAACACAAAATGGTTGCAAAGTCACATCAGGTTGTTTCACAGTTTTCATAAAGGAAAGCTAGAAGTAAGTAATATATTTTACAACGAATATACTGTATTAAATAATTAAATGCAGATTCCGCCAGAAAAAGATTCTCCTCGGAGGATGTTACAGGATGATTGGTTGCACTTTTCAAAAACGTTCATTGTGCACTGGCAACGTTTCAGCCCAATATCAGTACTTTCTCTAGAAGTTTTAATCACCTACAATTGCAGCATTTTGGCAATGTATGAAGTTTCTTGTGTCGTCAGTTTGGGACTTGCTATTACATGAAAATACAAACCGACGTGGATGCGTATGGCATATGGTAATTTGTCGTTATAGGTAATACAAATTGGTGTAGATAAATCTAACACATGGTAACTTGTCATAACACTAAACAATAATCAATATGTAATTACATAAAATTCAGATCGATGTGGATAAGTATGACACATTGTTATTTATCACTATATGAAATAAAATCGGTGTGGATAAGAGTAGCACATGGTAACTTGCCATTACACGAATTCAAACCGATGTGGATGGGAACATGACATGGTAACTTGCCATTACATGAATTCAAACCGATGTGGATGGGAATAAGAGGTGGTAGCTTGTCATTACATTAAATACAATCGGTGTGGATAAGCATAGTACATGGAACCTTACCACCACAGGAAACACCAATCGACGTGGATAAGGACAACGCATGGTAAGTAGTTATTACACGAGATACTAGTCAGTGAAACACGGTAACATGTATGAGATAAAGATCCAAATAGAGTAGGATCCAAGCCCTAAGTAGGAAAGACTAAATAAAACGTGATTTAGAGCATTCTAAGGTAGCCATTAGTTAAAAAAAGCACTGTGAAGTCCCAGCCGTAACATTTTCGTTATCAAGTCCCCATTTTGCACCATACAGATTATAACAATTGCTTAACATCTATAACGATTTAATTGAAATGTACATTGTACCAGTAAGACTTCAACATTCATTAAGACTAATATGTATAGTGATATGCATGTAATGTGAGATGTTTCTGTGAATGAAATATTTCTGCCATAATGTACAAGAATAGGACTTGCACAAAGATATATATTCCTCGATTGGTTAATGCACCTTATAAATATTCCTTTGCAAAGTTCCAATAAAAA
>JAECUM010084999.1:0-21008 GCA_016617855.1 Megalonaias nervosa | reverse complement strand
TTTTTGAAGAGCCTGTTTGGATTGTCTGGACATAATTGGTAATGATGCGGCCTGAGTCACTGGCATGATTTTACTGGCTATTTCTTTGTCCCACGGCCGTTCAAGCGGCAGAGGCTGCTGCGATAGCTCCCGCTTTGAGTGCAATGGGTGCGGCTTTGGCGACAATATCTGGAAGGGCTGCTCGTACGGAAGAAAACAGCTTAGATACAAATCCACCCATGATTGTACGTTGCTGTCCTCGTCAATGTCTCATAGCTGCTTATTTTATATGCGAAAATTTTTTTTTTCAACGACATCTTGCATCTTACATGAAGGTGATTAGTTTGTTGTTATTATCGACGTCATTTCCGGCCTGATCGGTGAGCCACATGGTGATTTCTGAGATCGCGTACGCGTTCAGGATGGGATAGCAAATGAAAGGATTAAGACGAATTTGCAAGAGTGATCCTGGAGGAACGTTAATTGATGTGGAATACATCACATTAGAGGCTGAGCCTACCGAAGATAACGATCCATGTGCGATCGAGCAGTTGATGAGGAGGCTTTGGACATCGGTGATGTTGACGTGAAGATCTCCTTCGTTCACTCCATTTTGCGTAAGAGCGGTACCCATGCTAAACACGATAAGAGATCCAATCGAGTTGGCGATGTCAAATCGTACGATGTAATTTCAGCGAGTGCGATTCTGGTTCTAAGCGTGGAGTAATTAGGCTCGATTTTAATATTGGCAGAGACGTCTCCGTTAGCCGTGATCAGTCGGGAGATTTCCTTGATAATGTCGGTGATGCTGTATCCACCTTGGGAAACAGTGATCGTTTTTTGTTGAAGCGTGACCACGTACGAA
Source organism: Megalonaias nervosa (assembly GCA_016617855.1). Taxonomy (NCBI): domain Eukaryota; kingdom Metazoa; phylum Mollusca; class Bivalvia; order Unionida; family Unionidae; genus Megalonaias; species Megalonaias nervosa. The sequence goes on along the minus strand of JAECUM010084999.1, from coordinate 20,164 downwards.
AACTGATTGCTGTTCACGGTAACGTTAAAGAAGCTATTCCAGATTTCGGCGGAGATCAACGCGATTTAGTACGACGACTGCTGGTTCAATTCCAGTGGAGGATTATACCTCACAGTAGAAGTGACCGACCGCGAATCGAGTAACAGCGTTGTATCACTGAAAGACATTCGGAAAACTTTGTTTTCTATATGAAGTCCTCGTACAAAATGCGATACTAATCTGGCGTCACCAGCTTTTGATCCAGGAGATGATTGAGGATTTCTACCATCTCGTCAATTTCCACACAGACATTTCCCGCTTGTTTAGAGGTAATCAGTAACTTTATCCGCGAGACGATCTCAGATGGAGTGTGGAAGTAGCGGATGCTGCCTCCATGACGTCTTCCATTGCCTTTTCCTTTGCTCCCAGATACAACTGATTTAAATGACTGTCCCTTTCCTAGTTCTTTCTGTCTCTCAACATACTGCTTACTCATTTATTCTATTTTTTCCTTACTAATATCCTCTGGCGTTAGCTTCAGTTTTCCTCTTCTTTGTTCAAAAGATTTAAGCATGAGTTCCTTTTTTTTCCTTTTCTGTTAGAGGTATCATGGTCTGCTCTTTTGATTTTTCGACTATGCTTTTGATCCGCTTTGATTCTGTTTCAGGCTGCTTTATAGCGGGCACTTCAGATTCCATTGGAAATATAGGTCTAGCTCCCGAGTAATAGACATTTTCCCTACTTTTGATTTCATCTACCAATACAGCATTATACTGTTTTGGCTCTTCAAGCAGCTGACTCAGGTCCTCTTTTTCTTCCTTGGCATTTCTGATTCATGGTCCGTACACTCGGTTGACGTCAGTGACCAATGTATGTGCAGCTACTGCTTTATAATAATTTTCGGTGGCAGACGATCCTAACAAAATGCTATGTTTGATGTCTGGAAGGATGTCTCTCGCAAAGATCTCCAACCATTATTTGCTTAAAGTAGAAGGACGTCTATAACCGATTTCAAAGGCCATGTAATTTTCAGCTTGGTGAATCCTATCTCTCTCTCACGTCTTTTGGCTAAATCCTCTTCTGAAAACGTTTTTCTTTCCAGTTGAATCTTTTCTTCATCTTTTCTAAGCCTGTCGAGAGCAGCGTCGGTGAATTTCTCTTCCTCTTCCATCTTCTGAAGCAAGGTCACTGTTTCCTTTTCTTGTCTACTTATCCTTTTAGTACAGCATTCCTACCTTCTCATTTTTGTTCAGCTTCCACTCGTCTCATCATCTCCGAGATGCCGATTTCTGGAGTGGGTGAAGCTAATTCCTGCATCAATCGCTGCTGTTGTTGCTAAGTTGATTCATCAGCTGATATTGCTTGACATCGTACGTTCTTTTGACTTCGTCGATCTTCGTTAGGAGGGGCTTGAACAATTGTCCAGGCATGTCGCGCTGAAAGGACTGCCGACCTATTTTGTTCTCGAAAACTCTCTGACGTAAGGCTGCCCGTCGCTCGGTAAACTTCTTAAGAACGTCCTCGCGTTCGTGACGCGTGCTGACTTTTTCGAACGACATTGTAGATATACTAATCAGGAAGGTCAAATTCGTCAAAGCCTTTCCGATAGCGTTCTGGGATCGTTTCCGCATCGTGATGAAATGTCATAAAATCGTGGTTGTAGGACGACGTCGCTACGGAATAGCAGTCTTTGAACTGTCTGGCAGTGATGCCACTGCGTCGGTCTCTCGCGATCGCGTCAATGTCTCGGTTGTCCAGTCCCGAAAACAACACGAAGCATCCCGTGTTCCGTCGCATGTGTTTAGGCACATCGTAGTACGACTGAATGAGATGAAGGCTGTTGAAGCGCTTGTTTCTCGACAGCGAAAAATACTAAAAAGATTGTATTCATGTTCTATATTAGTGTCATCAAACACGATGATCTTGTGCATGTCTGAATCTAGTTCTTCCACAGGCTACATCTAGTCTGGATTTGCTATCGTGAAAACATCAGACAAGGAATCTCCGAACTCGTGCATTGTGTTGTATTTATCCTGATGAGGATTGAGCGTATAAATCATCACGCGGTCATACCTCAGCATGTTATTTAGAAGCATGTTCATGAGGGGATTCGTTTTACTACGACCAGTCGGACCCACAATCATGTAATGACAATCAGGCATCAAAAAATGATGCGGATGCTCTTTTTTCTTCGTGTCGAAGTTAATGATGTTCATTTTCTATATAGCATGTCGTATATGTCCTTTGATACTATGATCAGATCGGGAATCACAGCCTCACCAATCTCGAAGATGTGAGTTATCTTCCTCCGGATGCCAATGCTGCGCTATGGTCTCACGTCAATCTCCTCACGTGACTAAATTATCGTTGTCGAGTGGAACGATTACGGGAAATCTCAGCATGAGTGGCATGAGTATGTACGGACTTCCTTCAGCCTGTGCGGGGTCCTCTCAACCGGTGAGAGCCTCCGATCTCTCTGTTTGGGAAATACAATAAAACGCGTGGAACCGTCAGTGGCAATATCGCTATCACTGGAACGTTTTCCGTAACAGGTCAGGCCATGAGCGATCTGCTGATGTCCTCTTCAACGTCTGGAACCCCGTCTCAGAATCCACGACGTGTGGGGGTGTACAGTGAACTCAACATGAGAGCCTCCATGGTGAATCACTTTGGAACTTTCGATCGTTCCATCTGGATCGATAGAGAGGCTGGCGGAAATTATACCTCCATCACCGTTCAAACCGTAGAAAGATAACTCGAGTTACTACGATTTGATGGATGTCAATGATAGTCAGATCATTCTGTACAAAACTACAACGCTGCAGAGCCAGAATCTGTACTGACTTAATACCACGTGGCCTATCACTGATAACGCCCAAACGATTTCGTATGCTCAGGTAACCTCTTTTGGAGGCACTAAATTGTCCACGACGGGAGGGACCATGATGGGAGCGATCACATTATCGGGAAACACCATTGAGCTACAATAACGCAGCTAGTTATGGAAATGTGAAAAGTAATGCAGTCAGCAAAAGTGGAGATACGGTGACGGCCAATGTGTGTTTTTGGCTACGGGGACACGATTGATGATCACTGACTGTCCTCCAGTACTCGATACCTTGGTCACTCCCAAACAGTACGTGGACAAACGACGCGTCAAAAATAACAATGGTCACATTGCGGTATTACCTGCAGCAACGGGAAATCGATGTGAATTTTCTGTCTCTCCTGTTTTCTCAATATTTAGTCATTTAGTCATTTAGTCGCGAGTAATACCTCCAACGAGTGGGCGACTTCCGTAGTGACGTCCAATTTTTGGATGCAGGTGCAACTTCCCTTGCCAGAGTCGATCTGGAAATTTCATCTGCGTGGACATATGACAGGAACACAGCACGTGCTCACCTGGAGAATCGATGGCATTAAATCCGATGCCACAACAGATATGCTGTATAATGGAACTACTATGATTGGAAATAACGGCGATTACCGATACCAAGTACATCGCTTTTAATCGTATGGGACGAAAGTCAGAGCCTACTAATCATGCTTGAGTTAATTTCAACTATTTACTTTGGATGATCTCGTGAAGATCACCTTATATAGCATGGCGGAAATCGTGAGCATCGCTACGGAGCCGTATCAGTTGCTGTTCGACGATACGTATAGACAGGATGTGTCATACGCTGACAACGATCAGCAAGTGCTTAAGCAGACGACGGGAATACACGGAGAGCTGAACAAAATAAGAAATGGGGGTAAATCATCCTTGGAAGAGGCCTACGAGCGATGGAAAGATAGCAACATGAAACGATCTCATCTGTCTGATGGGCACATGCAACACTATATTTCGAACACCACTACAAAAAATACGCGCACACGTTTTACATCGTCTTTGATTCAGTATCCTTGAAAAATTGCAAGGACGTTCCTCTGATCCGATCCATTCTTTTACCCAGGTAGAACACAAACACGTTCCCTGCGCGATCGTCTATAAAACATGCCCCTCTGTCGATGAACGTTTGCCTTCCTCGTATCAAAAACAGCGAGGTGAGAATTGCGTCGTCTGGTTCTTTGTGCAACTCGTCACTGAATGAAAATGCATCAGCGATCTACGATAAAATACAACGCCCATCACTCCCCTTGCCTTGCCACATCAAAGACAGAACGCCTCAGCACAGGAATTCCACATCTGCAGTGAGTACTTTCAACATCATGATAAAAAGTCAGAGATCATTTTCAAATCACTAGTCACTATCTAGGAGCTTCTCGTGCCGATTGTAATTTAAGATTCAAAGATCCAGACATCCTTCCAGTCATCGCTCATAATCTACGAGTATACGATGGATACTTCATCGTCGCAGCACTCAGCCATCCTCTAGTCAAGACATTTCTCGTTTCCTGTCCTATCAAATGCATCCCCAATAATTTCGAAAAATACATGTCATTTTCGTTGGGTCCATTTCGTGTCATAGATTCATTCCAGTTTATGGAGTCGTCGCTGGAAGAATTCGCTAAAACAGTCCCTTAATTCACGCATCTGGAAAAAGAAGTTGGAACTCATGTACCTCTCCTCCAGCAAAAAGGTGTTTATCCCTTCGAATACATCCATGCGTGGCCTAGATTCGATGAAACCTCCTTACCCACTGTTGACTCCTTCTATTCTCACCTACATCTCTCCCACATCACCGAGAACGAATACCAGTGCGCGAACGAGCTATGGAACGACCTCGAATGTCATACTCTCGGAGATTTTCACGACCTTTATGTAACAACGGACGTACTTCTACTCATGGATGTCTTCGGACATTTCAGACGTATGTGCCTAGATCATTATCAACTCGATCCACTCTGGTATATCTAATCACCAGGTCTCTCTTGGGATGCACTCCTCAAGGCTAGTCAAGATTCTCAGCGGAATCTCAGCCATCAGGCAAACACACGCCGTTGCCAACAACAAATACATGAAACCCTACGATCCACTAAACTCTCCACATACATCCACTACCTCATTATCAATAATCTCTAGAGAAGTGCCATGTAACAACCGCTTTTCGCAGGAGATGTTCGCTGGATCATCGGAGAACAGTTCCTTCAACAAAGACAAGCCGGATATCATGATGACTGGGGATATTTCGTCGAAGTCGATCTACTTTATCCCTCTCATCTCCATGACGCTCATAACGATTATCCCTTTTATGCTGAAGCACTCCTCATCACACCCTCGATGCTTTGTTCACGATAACTCGAACAAACAACGCAATTCGGAATCGGAGATTCCAAGACAAAAAGCTAGTACCCAATCTCGTCACAAAACACGCTACAAGATACATCATCGACTGCTCGAACAAGCTCTTCAACATGAACTCGTTCTTGACCTAGTTCATCGAGCTCTAAAGTTTAAACAATCTCCATAGATGAAATCCTACATAGATTTCAATACTCAACAAAGAAGAACTCGTTGCCACAGATTCCAGAAAAAAAACAAACACATTTATTGCTAGATACACCCATCTACGTCGATCCCGCCGTTCTAGACATCTCCAAAATGCTAATGCTCGAGTTTCAATGCGACTTCATCATACGACACTACGGAGATAAAATCAGACTTCTCATGACCGAGACAGATTCACTCATCTATGAAATTGACACTGGCTTCGTCTACGCAGATCTCTATCAACATTGAGACCTCTTTGATATTAGCGATTATCCAGAAATAAGCCCATTCCACTGCAAAGATAATAAAAGGAAATTTGAAAAGTTCAAGGATGAAACTCGTGGAATACCCATCACAGAATTCATCGAACTTAGGTCCAAAATGTACTGCATCACGCTTGATGATGATACTGTCTAGAAAAAGCCAATTGAGTGAGAAAAAAAAAACAGTCATCGGTCGCATTGCCACCATCGATCATTACAGACAGTCATTACAGGGACATCAACGTTACTACTCCATGAGAACTTTCCGATCGCAACGACATCATCTCTCCACCATGCTCATCAGCAAAATAGAACTATGCTCCTTCGACGATAAACTCTTTTCCACCGATGGTATTCGCACACTCGCACTTGGACATTATCGCACGAAGTTAGAAGATAAAAGTGAGCCAGAAACCCCATAACAGAGAAGTAGATTTAAATAGGGTGCACTCTCACTCACATTTGACACTGACTACGTCTACTCATGGCTGTGGGTGGATGCGACTAATTAGTTCTCGTATTACATTAGCACTTGATACCTGTTCTCATAGATTTAGTTTTCTGGTTGAGCCCCACTCCATTTTCGCGATCTATGCCCAGTCAGACACCGAAAATCTACAGGAGAATAGAAAAGAGGTATCCTCTAAAACTTCATTCTTCTCAGACTCTTAAACTATCAAGGCCGAGCTTTAGAGAATTGCAGCGTTCCTCTGCCTTACAGGTTGATTGCTAGAAGATATTAGACATGTCAACAAAATTAAACTCAGACACACACACACACACACACACACACACACACACACACACACACACATCAGCAGAATAAGCACAAATCTAAGAATTGCACAATATCTTTCAAACCAAGCCTTGATGTTCCCCATTACGCTTTGCTTTCTATAGGTCATATTATCTATGCGTTCTAAGCAGTTTAATTTCATACATTGACAAAATTAGTTTGATAAATTTTATTGCGTTTGCACTACGATTTGCATAAAAAGGCAAACTCCCTGAAAGCAATTTTTTCTCTCATGCCTAAATATGCAAGATATAGTCTACCTATGTGTGAAAGTGCTGTGGAATACACCTATCATGCATGAGTGCACACAATGACACTGTAGACGACGTCATTATGCTTATGACGTCATGAAAATGCAAACGTTTCCTCCGATTTTACCATTAAAAAGACGAATGTTGCTGTCCTGTAAACAGTGGTCCTTGTTAATAGCAAAATATTTTATTCTAAAAAAAAATAGTTTATGCTCTATTTAATTACATACAAAAATTTAGAAAATTACCTGTATTTCTAAGGACATTTATCTGGCCATGATTGTTTCATCCTAATTAGAGCTGAAATAAAAATAATCTACCATACGCGTTGAAGTGGCATAGGAAAATTGCACCACTAGATCCAGAATTTTAGGCGGCAACGCCTAGTTTCTGCCTACAATTTCTGACCCTCAGTTGGGATTTTCCCAAACCAAGCAATGGATTTTATTTAATCTTACCATCAATGAAACCCGACAGATCTCGATTAATCTTGTAAGCAAAACTGTACGTTTCCTCTGCATTTTTCACACTGCCTTTTGGGAGCTCATTCAAGAAACTCTGGGCAAGTTCAAACAGCTTGCCATGTGTGTTACTTTTAGCATGTATGAAAATATCACCAGCTGAAATATGAATAGAAATTGATAAGATTTTATGGTTGGTTAAATTTGGTTGACTTGTTTTATTTTAAGTGAAATGACCGTATTTATGTATCAATACTAACTCAGGGGGATAATGGATGCTAAATGAATTGTTCACGAATCTTGTATGTTATTTAATAACGAAAGAGAAAACATTTATTCAATTTTACTAATCGCAATACGTGCTACTAAAGACAATGACAAACTCATGGAATAGTATACAAGACCTATAGAAACCTTGAGTGATTCATGAACTGCAGTAAATTATCTGCCCAACCCTTTTATTACGGAAAACCAACGTGATCTCAATAGTTGTCTTACTGCCAAAACATATTACTCACCAACAGATACATTTGTGTATTCGATTATTTGAGTGTTTCAAGTTGAAAAAATACATTGCTCGCCAACAGACCCTTTCCTGTATTCGGTCGGATGATCAAATCAAATCAAAATCAAATCCCTTATCTTCAACATGGGATGGATTTGTCAATACTCTTTCAGCTATTATTTTTATGGATAATTAGCGATAGAGAACTTTTCCTTGACTTTCCTATGTAATGAATCGTGCCTGAATATGACCATCTAATGGTAGAGTAATACAAAGTACACCAGCTTATAAATTGATTTATTTAAATTTGACCTTGGATTGCTTGTACACTTAGTTATCAAAATATATCAGTTGTTTGGGGGTATTTTTTAATTTAATATTCTAACAGTTCACAAGCGAAAAACCAAAACATTAGGTGCAAACGGTTTCCTCTTACATGCTAAAAATTGCTGTTTCTATAAACATCAATATTCAGTGGATGTTTAATTGTAATCGATGATCGTTAGAATTTCATTGGCAGGTCTTACAAACTCAGTAAACTTTCCGTTTCCTTGCTTCGTTTGGGTATAGAGTACACTTTTAGTGCTGAACACAGGTTTCGTCTTTAGGATAAATATCTGTCGATAATTACTCTATGTCATAATTCTACTGGTTACCTTACCATTGTACCAGTACCATACACTTAAACAACTTTCTAATACTTTCATGGATTTAAGATATTGCTACAGAACCAAATCTTTCTTATTAATATTTTAGTGAACAATATGTTCTTCTTCCAAGAGCAGATGAGTACCAAGTTTTATCTTTTGTATCGCATGTCTTTGCAAGTTAGCATCTTTTTTCTTTTGATATCCCCAGATTTAGCTAGGTACAAATTCCCTTTACAATCCACATGTACAAGTTTAAAATAGGGCTATTATAAATATCTTCAGGATTAAGTTGACTTTAGATATGAAATGTATGCCACAATATCAAATCCCTTAATTTCATCTTTGCCAAATAAGTTACAGGGGTAAACAATGCAGTTTACCAAAATCAAATCCCTTATTTTCATTTTGTTCACATAAGTTACAGGCACATACAAAGCATTTAAAACATAATACACTTGCCTTCACCTTCCCTTTAAATTGATCTTTATTTTGACTAATTTTGTTAAAATCTTAATAAATCAATTAAATACTGGCAAATAAATTAAGGATCACAAACCCGAACTTGGCAGTTCACCATTGGTTCCTTTCCTGCCTACGTAGGTGTAATCTTTTTTAGCTTTTCCGCCAATCTGAAAGTTTTAAAAAAAAAAAAAAAAAAAAAAAAAATATTTGTCTATATCTTTTTATTTATAACCTATTTGTGTATACGTTTTTCTTTTTACTTAAGCCATCACATTGCTTTGTTTAGATTCCAGATTGTCACACATGTCTGTTTTATGATTGAAACAATACCATCTACTAAAATACATTTGACTTGTGAAATTTTCTACAATTAATATTAGTACCACTGCTTCCATACAGTAAATAAAAAAGCTGGGATGCGAGAACTTGAAATTTATATTTTGCATAATAACTTATTTTTTTTTTAAATATTAAAATTAGCAAAATGAGAGCGATAAATGGATACAATCGTACAATTCGATTTGTAAAATTAACCACCTTGACGACCTTAATAACATTCATGTTTACTGTATACCTGTTTGTAGAAGTTGGGACCGAAACCTACTCCAGCAAGTATCTCGTCCTTTTCATCCCGCATGCTAGGGTCGGTTACTTTGTCAACCATCTTCTGAAGGCTTGCGGCGACTTTGGCCACATTTTTTCCATCTACTTTTGGGTTTAGTTCGATCCAGAGGAACAGAGCATGTTCCTTATCCTCCGTCCACACCTAATGAAAATATAACGAGAACAGAATCACACAGCTTTAAGCTCTCAGCTGTGTAATAATCGATGAAAACAAATTGCAATTTAGCTTGTTTATTACAATGGCAGCAGTAATGTTATGAATTTAAAATTGAACAGGGCAAAATAAAATGTAGATATATAGGATGTGTTTCAGAAGAACACAAACCAAATAAACTCTTGCTCCAGAAACCAGTAATACATTAGCTATTTATTTTCTCCTGATTAAATACTGAAATAGTTATCAAAAAAATGCAAGGCATTCATTCATTTCAGGCATAGGGCGTACGTTTGGCTGTTGTATCGTTTTAACCAGATTATTGCAATAGTTTTAAAACTTCCACAGTAACATATCGTTATATATGATTAATAATCCAATCCTCTTCAGCGAGAGTTCATCGTAACTATGTTCGTATTACATGACTATGCTTTGGTGTACTTATTTTGGCATACGGCCGTTAATTTCTTAATCTGTAATCCAGTCTGGGATTTGTTTAATGTATTCGTGAAAAAAAAAGAATCTTTCATCTGTCATTGTACAGACGGATATGCAGGAAATATATTAAATATTAATTAATTATATTATTATATTCATTCCTGAAAGTTTAAATGTCACTCCAGTTTTGAAAATCACCCTAAGGGCGTCCCATTTTTTGTGTTAGCATAATGTAAAGTCGAACATAGATCATTTTGTATATCCTTCCTAACGATGGCGAGGTCATGTGGTCGTGTGGGGCAATATATGGTCTCTTATGAGCAATCGTTGTAAGAGCTGATAAGGGTCGTATTTAGTACATATATAGTTCAGATGAAGAAGATGATGCACATGTTGGTAGTTGTTCTCCACCCCCTCAGTTACACTGATAACAGTCATATCATGCTGGGTATCACTGGAAGAAACGTATCGGGCACATTCTTCAACGTAGTAAAAGAGCTTAAATTTGTAAATGAATCATTTTATATTTAGATTTTTTTCTCTCGTAAGCCTTCTTATAGTAACTAAAACGTGCCAAGAGAACCATGACGCAATAAAGGTATGTTATATCATGTGAACTCGTCATAGTTATGCATCGCGGATGAGTTTTTAATATTGAAAACAGATTGCCTCGATATTTTCAGGGCAGCAAGAAACAAATATAAGTCGTCCAAGACATGGTCTCAATTCGAGAATACTGTGCATATAGTATTTATTTTGTATCGCTCTCAGATGCAGTTGACAGGGCTGATATTTTATAATCTTTCTGGTTTTTGTACAAATGAACATGTGTGGAATCTTTTTTAAAGCCTGGATATTTTCTGTTATAAATGTCTTTCAAATTACTTTAAGCACCATTAGAATATAAGTTTTCAGTTTATGCGATTAAGTTTCAATGAACATAACTTTATTATTACAATTTATTCAGTTCAGTTTTCAGCATTCAAGAGAAATGCTGGTCATGAGAGAAAACCTTGTTGCAAATGAGACACTTGGAAGACTTCTGTATCGGAATACGACCAACTAGTGGTGGTGCAAACTACATAGAACCATAACGGAATGGTCACAACTTCATAAAATAGAATGAAGCTGAGGGTTATCTCGCCCCTAATATATTTCCAGGATACAAATGTTAGGGGATTGGTATATTACCGAGGGCTGAGCCTCTGGTATTCCAGCTGCTGACACAGTCTGCACTTGTATTGGGTTCAACACTCCCAACGTCCTTTTGTTGCAGTATTTGTAAGCTCCATAGCCGGTTACTCCAACAGCGATAGTTCCCAAAATTGCAGGTCTGTAAGAGCGGTATGGCCCAGACATCAGCCTGGAACTCACACCCCTAGCTTGACCTGAAACGCAGCAAGCATTCCAATGACAACTATAAATATCACAAAGACAGCCTGCATTTAATAAAACTGCAGTCAATAATAATCTTAAAGTATAGCATTATATAAATGTATACTTTACGCTCTCAGTGCATAAAAACGTTGCATCACTTAAATAAGTTTCTTGATGCTTAAGTGCTATACTGGAAAGAACCACCAACCCACGATAAGCTACTGGCAAGCTTTCTCGCGTACCCACATTGGCCGAGCCCGAGACTCGAACCCACGCAGACAGACGTGAGATTGCAGTGATCCGTAACGGTAAGTGCTCTAGACCACTCGTCCACTTGGAGGGTGAGGGACACCTAGCGTAGGTATTCGTGCATCAGTTTGATACAAACATTTTTAAACAGACTACGAAAATTGTAGCACACTATTCAGAAATTACCGAAATCAAGCCAGACTCTTGATGTTGACAGTTATGAACTGATGGATCTTCGTGTTTAATGCTGGCAGTGCCATTAACAGTGTTATATTATGATGTAGCTTTCTGTTACATGCTGACCATGCCCATAAACAGCTATACAATGATTTCTTCTAAAGAAAGAAGAAAAAGATTTCAGATTGTAAGAGCTATTGACATTTAATAAGCAATATTTCATTAACCGTCTAATTCGTACGTATAAGCTCCGTTTCGCAATCAACCATTTTCTCTAACGCATTTCCTTCTTTGATTCTGTCTCGGTTTTAAACTATATATATATTATTAATTTGTATTTTCACATTAGGATCCGTTCTCATTTCAGAAGAAATATGCGTCGATAAAAAGTTTCGTAGTACGTCCATGCATTGCAAATTTGTACATACATACTGTATGCCTACACGGGCCAACACTTGTAGAATAGAAACAATACCTGCATATGAAGACGTGTAACTTTCAGAATCACCTGTAATATACAAATCTTCACATTCTTCATATTTACACCTGTCTAGAATCAATAATACTGAAGTTAAACTTAGGTGAGTGCATGAGAGAGACTGGAATGGGTGGGGGATACTATTACGTTCCGTTTGGGTTTTCGCTATAATACCGGCGGGCTACGTATTATAACTCTCTAACATGTATCACATAGGTTAAGATAAAAAAGACTTCAGGGTATAAAAGCTACTAAAATGTGATGCATTCAAAGATCTACAACTACATATCTATACGATCAGTTTCACAGTCAGCGATTTGGCTGAATGCATCTTTGACTCAATCCGGGCTCAACAATAAACATACTCATCTAATGCACAGTTATTCGCTCAATTTCAGTCAGCAATATTTTTTATGCGTTTGTTTTTATTCTATTCGAGCTGAAACGTTTCTTAAAAGGTATTTAGTCTGCGTCATCACCCTAAGACCTAGTTTTCATTTCACGGACCATTTGCGTTGATTAGAAGTCTTGTTACACGTGTATAAATGATAAAGTATTATAAACTACTTGTGCCTACTGCGAAAATACTCCAAAGAAGATGGAACCTACCAGCACATTTAGAAGTGTGATTCTTCGAGTCACATGTAATATGAAAATCTTCATATTTACACCAGCCTTAAATTACTGATACTTAAGGTAAATGTCATAGTTGTGTGTCTGTGTCTGTCTCTGTGTGTATGTGTGTGTATGAGAGAGAGAGAGAGAGAGAGAGAGAGAGAGAGAGAGAGAGAGAGAGGGTGCTGGTGGTGGGTATTCTAATATGGGGCTTGGGTTGTTAGGGCGACAAATTATAACTCTCTATGAGCTAGCGTGTTTTCTTGTCTCTATATGAGTTTCAGAATGTACATGGAGAAGAAATGTATAAATGCTAATGACTTAAAACGCAAGTCGTACTAGGAATGATCATAACTTTTGTTGTTATTGCTTATATTTTGAAATAAAACATGTATTATTTTTATCTGACTTAACACTCTGGAGACTTCATTATAATTGCTTGTCAATTCAAGTAATATTGGTCTTAAAAACTGAGTCGAAACGAAAACAATTGCATCTCACACCAACATGGCGGTAGGGTTTTCGGCAACCAAGGGTCATCGGTCCACTTCGTTTCACATCAAACCATGGCACGTGTAGATAGCCAAAACCATGTTTTGAACATTTGCTGTATTGCGAACGAAACATTACTGCTAATAGCAAGCAAAATTGACTGACTACCTGATATTTGACCAGTTAGGCTCTCAACATGGCAACTTCCATGATATCCAAGTGTCTTGACTTGAACGAAACAAGCATATAAATAATAAATAGTTTAAATTGGAGAACTTTACACGTGACATGTGCTGATGTCTATCGAGGCTGTTATGATTTTTCTACAACTATTTTCCCATGTAAATGTAACGATTAATATGATTAGATCATCTTCTTTGAACTGCAGATAGCGAAGCGACATATACAATCATGGCAAGATACATATGCCTAAGTCAATGTTGAATCATTGATAATTACTTTTTGTTTTGGCCTTTCCATCATTATTAAATGCATTATCACAACTCATTACAGCAAAGTTTATACTGCTGTCTATAATAACTATTGTTGTTAAATTCCCAATTGTTGCTACATGTGCTTCGTACTTTAGGTGAACGTAATAACAGTAGCGAATCTTTTGTATGTACTCATTTAATAGCGTTTCTTGAACACATTCAAGCATCACTTTAAATTTTGGATAGCCAGGAGTGTGAGATACATTAACAGTTTGCAGCAATTCATTACAATTTCTTCGACTTTATCGAATGTTCATTTTTAACCTCTATATGTGTAATGCATTCTTCGATATTATCTTCAAAAGATTCATGTGACCTCTTTTCCGTACAATAACATATAGTTGAGGATGGTAGAGCCGAAGTACTGATTATTTTCCGGTGACTTAAAAAAAAACAAACAAACATGCATTTCGGTTTAGATTTGAACGCTCGGTTAATCGAGTTAAATTATCACGCATGCTTTTGAAAGCTATTAGATGCCAGCAATATGTGCAGGTCCTTTTAGGTCCTGCGTTACGTTGTTGTCATTTGTAATGTCCCTATCATAGACGTGATCTGCCAATTAAATCTTTTTACACAACTGTAGTCATATCTTTCACATGTAAGACTTTTACTTCAAGAGATAATCATTCTTGTTTTCCGTACGTTAAAGACTACAACCCACTTTTGATAAAACCTTTGTAGGCACAACTACTTGTAATCTGTACAAGTATTTGTGCCTACAATGAGGTGCGTTCTGCCTGTTAGTCACACGCCAATAAACTGATTCAACCAACGTTTGTGCCAATAAATTTACATTTATTATTTTTTTCTTGGGTATATCGGACTTCCACCTTTTGTATCGAGTAACTTAGAAGCAAATAATTTAGTTCAGAATATTCCACGAATAAAACAATCAGTTTCAGATTTGCATCATTTCACGGTTGTGAGAGCGATATGGTTTACTATTTTTTTATTTTTCTCTAAGCATCAAATGTCTTGATATTTTCATAGCTTTACTGACTCCAAAACTCATCAAAATATCTTCTTAAGAACACTGATTTTCTAATAAAGTCTCCAATAATGCAAGCTGAGTTGAGAAGTTGTTTTCATTACCAGAGACATTTACTTTTTTATCTGCGATAGTGTTGTGTAACCTATATCCTGTAATCACGTTTTGCAAACAACATTGAACGTTTATGTGATTTTTAAAACTAAAATTGCAAAGAGAGTTTGCGGATAAAAATTGATTAATTTTATAATCATATATTTATTATAACACGGTTATTCCAATCAAGTTCGTGTCATATTTATCATTTTTATTTCGTGTCCGTATGTAATGTACTTATGCAATACTGATTGAGCTGTCTTTATCAAAGTTGTGGTACGGGACTGTCATTCAAGTAATGCCAGTCGAAGGGATTATTCTTTGAGTTATAAGAAACATTCAATATGTTTTTCATGGATAACGTTTTGAATCCCATATCCTGTAATCAGGTTTTGCATCTAACATTGGAATTTAGTTCTTCTTTAATTAAAATAAAACAAACAAAATGTGTTTGTGTATATTGAGTTTTAATGTAAAATAGAGTTGGCTTTCTACTAGAACAAAATAAAATGAATCTGTTAGCTGCCATAAACACTTCTTAATATATTATTCAAGAAAACAAGATCTCTAATTAAGGAAAATATATTCATCTAAACTATTAGTTCTATGCCAGAAAATGATGAAAATAGGGCTGTGTAGTTTGTACCCCTTATTACATAACGATCATATGTGAAAATTTCACGGATGCACATCTGAATAGCAGACACACTGGAAATAAAAAAAATATGAGATAGAAACTATTTGAGTTACAGTAGTTATTCACTTGTCTACATTTATAATGTACAAATATAATAACAGTGTAAATTATGCAGATGTCATTGTGACATGTAACAGAATGAACTTTGCAGATGTCATTGTAACACATGGAGATTTTAAATTGATGTATGTGATTCAGCACCGGGCTAAATCCGTGTCATGTTTAAGGTTTCTAGTTTTAAATACATCTGTTTGGGACATTATTGATTATAATGAGGTTCTATTTGATTACTATGTCAGGCAAACTGAACGAGAGGGTGAATAGTCGCTTTAGTTTATCAAAATGCCAAGGGCAGAAATGTAGCAGAAACAGTGTTCGCACTTGTTGAAATATTTGTTATCAGTTGAAATTTTGCAC
This sequence comes from Megalonaias nervosa, assembly GCA_016617855.1. Classification (NCBI taxonomy): domain Eukaryota; kingdom Metazoa; phylum Mollusca; class Bivalvia; order Unionida; family Unionidae; genus Megalonaias; species Megalonaias nervosa. The sequence goes on along the minus strand of JAECUM010084999.1, from coordinate 4,064 downwards.
AGATCGATATATTAATAGAAAAGGGAAAAATGTTAAATTTCCAAACCCTGGAGGGGCATATGCTAATTGTTTATGGGAAGAGGCAACTACGACACTGTTCTGTTGAATACAAGTTTATGACCTGAACAATTGGGCGTTAAGTGTCGATTGTGAAATTTAATGCGGTATTCTGAATTGTAAAGAGAGATGCAATAATAGTTCATGCAAGTAATTTATGTACAGCAAATGTGAGTCTGCATTTGTTTTATTTATCAGCAGAACAGCTTCTTCTTCGGATATTAAGGATTCTACGCCTAATACAACTCATTCCACTTTTGGCTAATAAATGGGTTCAATTTATCTGTTATTAATTTCACAAACTTCAGTCTCTGTATTGTAGTTGACAGCAAAGTATTTACTTTTATTTTGATATCCTGTGACGAGTTATTATTGTTTCGAGGGTCCCATCATTTATTACTTTTCTTTATTCATCAAGACATTGGGGGGAGGGGTTCTCTCCATCTCTCATATCCTTTATAGTTAGTAGAGGCGAAATGCATGTGGCAGAGATGCACTCAAGTCAAGATCCCGAAGAGCGTTTATTAGATTAATGCTTTGGATAACAAATACCCAATGTCACCGCTACGCGAGATGGTAGTTCTGACTTTTCCCATTTTCTCTACAGGTAAGGCTGATGCTGTGTTTCTGTATAGTTACTCATTAGTGTAAATATGAACTGATAAATTAGTTGGATTTTTTTTCGACATGCTTCTGTAGAGTGGTTCTGTATGAAATCCAAGTGCGAACTCGACACTTGAGTGGTCCTGTACAAGGTCACGATGTACAAGAGTGCTACGGTCAGTGCATCGTCTGCTACGATATAAATTATTATTAGTCATGATTTTAAATAAAAGTATATACAGCTTGATATAATGGCATTACCTGATGAAAGAGATTTAGTTATTTTTCCGATTCCCTAATATCGCGGGAATCATGGTTCCGTGACAGGTACATCGTAACGCACCCATATTGGCATCGAGGTCTCACACCAGTAATATTAGCAGTATAATGCAACACTTGGTTTGCCATTCAGTTGAGAAGGTTGTTGATTGAACTAGATATAAGTGGTATGTATAATGTTTCACTTGTGATATTTAGGCGTTTATTCTTTGGAACCAGACGTTGTACTGATAATGACCCTTTAAGATTTATGGTGTTCTTGAGCGCTTTGCTTGTAAGCCGAATGTGAACATTTGTAATATTGTGTATTCATTTATTCCGTTCTCTTCAAGCATTTTAGTGGTCGTTTAGGTGTTTAAAAGAATAATCTTTGTATTATTTTATAATATATTTTATAATCTATATCATACTGTAATTGAATTTAGTCAGACTTACAAGCCTGTATCAGTTCATTTTGTGTGAATATAAAGTCAAACCAGGATTAAGGTGTTTGTATAACCATTCAGATTCTAAAGCAGGGTTAATTATCCACGTTTGTGCCGCCAGCTAATGAGCCTAAATAGCAGTTCATGCTAACGTTTTCACATGTGTACCATGTTCATTAGATTAGTGCTTTGGACAATAAATAATCAAGGTGACCGCTACAAGAGTCAGCAGTTCTGACTTTCCCCATTTCCCCTAGCGGTCCCACCGGTAGAACCCGGAAACAATCCTGTTTATTCATCCTGATCAAATATTATGTGAACTCTTGGTATGAAGCTATGTTATTACGTGCAGGCCAGGGCGTCCCCCGCATATCTGTACGAGGCTCTAAAAAATGAAGTGTAACTTTTCACGGCTGATTGATTTGTTTTGGTTTCAAGCCACAGCACAAGCATGTTATGTATTGCTGAGGAAATAGGAGGTAACTGATTTGCCAGAGAACAAACGGTGGTAGTCGACACAACCTGCACCATCCTGATCGCGAGTCCAGCACGCAAACGGCTGTACCACCAGCGCTTCTTGTTCAAGGCTGAAAAAGATTGCCGTAATTATCATGAATGAAAACACATGTGGTTTGTGTGCCAATATAATGCTCAAATTATTTTGATGTTTTGATATATCTACATTAAAGTCCATGGGAAACGAACTGACGATCCGATCGCTGGAGGGACCTTGTCTTATGATACACAAGCACACATAATGATCATTTTCAGTACACGAATTTTCAGTAGATTTTTTTAAAAATATTCCCGTTCGCCACGGAATTGTGTAAGAAAATATTGGTCAATTGATTATGTTTAGTCTGGTACAAATCTGACCTGAGATGTCTTCTTCTCCATATAACCCCCTTGAGCATGGGGTGAGGGACCTCAGTTATAGGTAATAAATCAATATCATTTTGGATAATATATATATATATATATATATATATATATATATATATATATATATATATATATATATATATATATATATATATATATATATATATTCATCTACACCTCTATTTTGTCTACACTACAATATTAGCTATTGGTTTCCAGATTTGTCTCTTTGCGATCTACTATGTTTCTCTTATTTCACTTACCTCATCCTCTAATTATTCCTTTCAGTCTATCTATATATACTTCATCACATGCCAGGACCCACATCCCGTACATATAACTAGCTAATCGTTACTAAATGAAGGACAGGCCCTACATAACAACCAGTCACTAAGTGATTTTGACCCAGCATTTAGAAGAATATGACCAAAATGCCCAGATCTGTGATTGATTTCCTGGCTTCTACAACGTTATTTTTTCAACTGTCCCTGATGTTGATACGTTTTCCAAATTCATCCTCCCCACTTGCTGCTAATTTGAAACATGATAATTGTAACTTCTGATTCTGTTATTTCCATCCCTCCTGCATATTTAATGTTGCACAGCTTTAAATTTTTCTTGTTTAAAATCCCATTTGTCATACAAACATGATTTCTCAAATTTCATAAAGGGAGAAAGATATACAACATGTTACTCTTGAGAATTAACAATTTCAGTTTCTTTGTTATGAAAATCAGGAATATGAAAATTAAATATTTTCAGTGCACATTATGGCATCAATATTATTTTTTTTTTTACAAATTCAGCTTTCTTTCACAATATGCCCAGTGGATTCAAATAAACGTTTCTATTCTAAACGGACAACAGAAGCAACATTCCATTTATTTTGTTCCTACATTAACAAAATGAATATTTCTGGAAAATTGTAAATAACTGGTTAAAAGAGTTCATTTAAATTTTCACATTAGTTTAAAAGATTTAATCTTGGGCAATACGAATGTCATATACAATTCTTCGTTTAATTTTAAGTCTTTCGAAATATTACATTTTAGAGACAATTTTTATCAGCAGAATCTAACATTAGAATCAGTCCAAACAGTCTTGAAGAAGTTGGTCAAAGCTGGACACTATCCTGTACAAGTTGTCTTTATTGACGAATTTCACGATAAATGGTCTGTTGATCGCAATATCTCAAACTTTTATAGTTTTTGGACTGTAGATACTATTTTCTTTTTCAATCTAAGGACATTGTTATGGGTATTTTTGTTTCTATTCCTTTCTCTCTAATCTGTCTCCTGACACATAATTATCTTTTTCAGATTCGTATCGGAAAATTTGTTACAAATCTTCCAATGCGCTCATGAAAAAATCTTTGAGTTGTTATGTATATTTAATTTAATTGTTTGTTTGTTAGTTTAACTTTTTTATTTCATTACATGCCATTGTAATGTAACATTGTATGCTAAACATGACCTTGTCAAAAATTGAATTTATTTGTGCTTGACTTGATTCACTTTTTTCTTTAAATTTCATTTTTTGTAAACAACAACTAATCAAAGCTACATTATTCTCTATGTGTATGAACTTAATATCAGGATTTTTATTCAGGTAAACTAGTAGAAGTACATATGTTGATTTGGGTCAGGGTTTTGGAGTTTTCGAAGTGAATTTTACAGGTTATTGTGTCCTAAGTAATCAAGGCTCATTAGATCATTCAAGAAGGTTATTTTACATTAAGTAATGTATTTTGTTAGAAAATGCTAATTGTGACCTGACGTCAAGTAGAAAACTATATATATTGTAACTGTGAGGATTTTA
>JAECUM010084995.1:0-21895 GCA_016617855.1 Megalonaias nervosa | reverse complement strand
ATATATATATATATATATAAACTGTAATAATGTTTCGCCACAGTTTATAATTGCTAAATAAATAGGTCCTAGTATAAAGTATTCAAATAATAAATAGGATAGGTTTTTATCAATTTTAACTACTGTCGATTTTTTTTCTAAGTGTAAATTTTCGTGGTTTGGGGAAGAGTAACACTTTGTTCACAGGTGCCTAATTAACTTCGTGGATTTTGGATGCGTCTCATTTCGTCATGAAGATAGTTGCTCTTCGTCAGGTTTTTAAATTCGTGGTTAGCAACTTCAGAATCCTCGAAACTTGATAAGCCAAGAAAATAGGGCATTTATCTACAGGTATTTACCTGAAACAATGATCATCTACTCAATGATCAAATGAAAATACCCCAAAACATTTCAGTAACATGTGTTCGTTCGATAAAGAATGATGAAGATTGCCGATGAAGACGTTCTCTTTTCTGAGAGAGAGAGAGAGAGAGAGAGAGAGAGAGAGAGAGAGAGAGAGAGAGAGAGAGAGAGAGAGAGAGAGAGAGAGAGATTGTTTTATTATTGAATAGCGTTCCATTTTGTAGAATCAAAAAGAGAGAGATTAACATTAGGATTGAAGCAGAGAATTAATGATAACCGTGCAATGTTATGCCAGTCTTGTACGAACGAAGACCTTCAACACATTCCGAAGCAACGAATTTGAACTTTTGCAGCACACCAGAATAGTTTGCCTTTCAAATTTAGATCAGCAAACATTTTAATTTTTCAATACAGCCGACATGGAGTGTAATTTAATTTTGCCAAAGGAAATTTTATTAAAAGAAAAATAATGGCCAACTTTGGCTTTTGAATAAAGCATATGTAACACATTGTTTCATCGTTTGGAGCTAAATAACGCCCGTACAAAATTTAAATATTTTATATTTTTTTCCGAAGGATAGCATCAATAGCTTTACAAACATGGCACATCAGGGACAGACAATTTAATTGTCCGGAAGGGGGAAGGCAGGGATTCATTTAACCAGTATATTTTTTCTTTTATCTCAAGATTATTCCTTTTCCAACTAAATTGATGGATATAATAAGTTCTTAATGTTTTACAAATCAGAGCAAGAGTATTTTATCAATTTATCTGGGTACCGGAAACTATACAAATTAAATAAAATCCTAGACTCTTTCCCGAAAATTAAATGGTCGGTCCCTTAGTGAGTAAATATTCTGATAGACGCGCTGGAGTCAGATCTCATATACTTTTCACTATATATCAGGATCAACACAATTTGGCGCCAATACTTGTCTTGTTATGCTGTCGCTAATAAATTATTTCTTTTTAAATGACATAGTCATATAACATACCGTCGTGAATCAAAAATGATTACGTTAAATCCAAAAGCTTATTATTTCCTAATTATAAAAGGTGTCATGTATAATTAATCATTCATTTTATTTGAGAAAATGCGTGCATGACAAGTAATCTTTTTCCGTAATAAATCTTGTGAAATTGTGTTGCATTCAGCGGTCATATAAATTCCTGAGGGAAAATTAGTTCATGGAGTAATTTATTATTCTTCAGTAAGTATACTTAAAGTCAATTAAAAAATATACATGTGCATGCATATAAATAAAGTCGGTTATCTATTCTTAAGTATGTTAACTAGGTCATTTGAAATTAGAAGCAAACAATGCATGTCAACGGCTACAACATTACGGAAGCCATTAAACTGCATTACAATTGAATGTCTACGGATACAGTATTACAGAAATAGTTCTTTTTTGCTTTACAGCTGATTGTCAACGGCTGCAATATTACGGAAGCCGTTTTATTTCATTACAATTGAATATCAACGGCTGCTGATACTTTCTTTTGGTGCTTTACAGTTCAGTGTCAACGGCTGCAGTATTAATGAAACCGTTTTATTGCTTCACAATTGAATGTCAACTTTACAATTTTACACTGCCGTCAGAGTTAAGATCCACAAGCTAACGCTGCGTTTGTGCAGACTGCCAATGTTTTGTCTGATGAGTAATGCATATATTTTGTTTACGGAGAATGCGTATACAAAGGAAACAAAATACAAACAGGCACTAGGGAAAACGGAACTGAATATATAGTAATTTTAAAGTATACGTTATCTAATATAGAGTACATATGCGATGCGAACCGTCTTGCGTTTGAAAACCGAGAAGAATGATGGGAAATCGTACACTAATCCATGCTATTATACGATCTGGCTTACAGTACAGTGACAGCATCGAGCGTCAAAATGACACAGATCGTCATTCTCGTGTACAGTCCCTCGATTTTTCTCCATTTTGGAAACACCCATTGACTGCAACATGCATTGCGTTATGCATATAGATTAGTGCTACATACGTTATGTAAAACAAGACGTTACGTACCTTCCTCAACGTCTCGTTTTGGACTTTCGTTGACTCCGAATGCCGGATTTGAGTAGGCAAACTCCGTGGCATCGTTTTCATTTCCAAGTTTCTTGGCTCTGGATGTCCTCAATAGATCTGCAACAATAATAAAGTGAAATATCTCTCAGATAATTTATATTAGACGCTTATGTATAAAGGTCAGGTCGTCTGATACAAGTCGGAGTTGGTGTTATACACGTTTGAGTCAAGAAATCTTAAAAACAACGAGTGAAACCATGATCAAATGAACTCCATAATATTATTGAATATTAATTTTTCGGGGGAGTAAAAATTTTTCGGAAACGAATTATAATTTCCAAAGAATATGATCTGCAAATATATCGCACGAAATATCCATGGAAAACAGGCACAAAAGTCGCAAAGGTTCCTAAACTAAACACTGTTCGGCACGTCTTATAAACGAGCGACATATCTGTCACAATAGTACGTTTTCCAGTTTCAGTAAAAATCATACGGCGTTGCTACTTTTGTTACATGTAAAGCACACACACACACACACACACACACACACACACACACACACATATCTTGGAGGGAGGGGAATAGCAATATATGAAACAAGGTACGCTCTTGCGTGCATTTCTTTAACATTTTGCTGAATTCTTAATGAAAAACGTCAAAATCAAATATAAAATAAGTAAAGCTATTGTATACGTAATGCAACTCTGGTGATGATATAGGAATAGATCTAAAACTAATCTTTATCACTGCTAACATTAATTCAGTAGAAATGGACCTAAAAATCACAGTTATCGCGGCTAACAGTAATCCAGTAGAAATGGACCGAAAAATCACTGTAATCACGGCTAACATGAAAACCAGAAGAAATGGATTTAAACATAATCTTTATAACTGCTGACATGGATCCAGCAGAAACTGATTTAATAATAGCTTTTATCACTGCTAACACGAAACCAACAGAGATGGACATAAAAGAATCACCTATATCACTGCTAACATGAAAACAAGAGTCCCACAACTGGACTGGCGCTCTACTGCGTCAAAAGAATTTCCAGGAACTCAAGATAAGACAAGTTCTACGTTTTTACTGTTGAGTGTTGAACTATCTCTGATATTCTTCAGCGATAAAAAGATTTTCAAATTAGCTGCTGCGGTGACATACTGGATGTCAGACTGGCATCATTCCCATCTAGGATAGAGTATACATCATTAGAAGTGTTTGGTGAATTCTTTATGCTGACGTGACCATTCATTCGGTAGAAGTAGTGATAAGAATTTTAAGCTGTCTATGTGGCAGCCATATTAAACTTCCGATCAGCGCCATTTGCATTTAGGACTAACTAAACATCATAAGAAGTCTTTTCGTGAAAACACCATGTCAATACGACTTTCCATTCAGGAGAAGTAGTAATAACACGATTTTCAAGATCGCTACCGTGGCTGAAGTCTAGCGATAACAAGATTTTCCATGGGAATGGATGCCCGAAAAGAACCAGTTTTATTTAGGACCAACCTGACCATGTTATGAATGTGTGTGTATCAAGTTTCATGGCAATCCTGCAAGTAGCTGTACTAACGAACGGACGGACGACAGAACATTCCATAAGCTCTTCAGTTCTATGACCAGCAGAGTTAACCAGAAAAGTCATCGTTATCACTGCTAACTCGGCAACTAGTAGAAATGAACCTAAACAAAATTGCTAAAATAAATCCAGCAGAAATGGACGCAAAATCACTTTTATCATTGCTAGCATGAAACTAGTAAATCTGGACCTAAAAATCACCGTTATCTCTGCTAACTCGAAACTAAAACGAAACTAATAGAAACGGATCTAAAGAAAACCCTTTTTTTTTCCCACAGCGAACATGAAACCAGAAGAAATGGACCCTACATCACCTTTATCATTGTTAACATGAAACTAGTGGAAATGGACCTAAAACCAACTTGATTATTGCTAACATGAAACTAGTAGAAATGGACCTAAAACTACCTTTATCATTGCTAACATGAAACTAGTAGAAATGGGCCTAAAACCAGCTTTATCATTGCTAACATAAAACTAGCAGAAATGGACCTAAAACCACCTTTATCATTGTTAACATAAAACTAGTAGAAATGGACCTAAAACCACCTTTATTATTGCTAACATGGAACTAGTGGAAAATTAACTTATAAATCACTACAAGCAGAGTTAACATTACAAAAAAAAGTATTTCGAATGCAGAAAATTGTAACCTTTAACACATTTCTCTTACGGGATATTTCAATCTCTTTCATTCACTGGATTGTGTGATTGTTTTACCGATCACGAAACAAGATGACTTAAGTTAATACAATAATTGGTGCAGCTTGTGTACACTCCGAGTCTTGAATTCGCTCAGAAACTTAAGCATAACAATTAGCCAAAGATTCACTGCATACTTGACTAACGTTGAAATAAGTGACGAACAAATTTTAATTAGCATGTTTGCTAGAATGCAGCATGTATAACCACTCATACACAAAACTGGGTCACAGTTTCACATCTGAAAAGAAAATATGTAAAGGGTAATTAATGCAATACGCTATCATGGTCATATTGTAATAAATTTAGGAGATGCGCATTTGGTTATAGCGCTCCGTTTAAGGAATTCTTAGATTTGTATGATTACTTGTTTGATTATTGGAATTCGGTGCAATGGAAATATTCCTTAGCCCGAAATAATTAGCCAATTACTACGAGCAAACGTCACGGAGAGAAAGTGTTAGTGAGTTTCCATGGTGCCATGGTCGATTAGTAGTGAATTCAGACCCAAACCACATGAAATAATGTAGTCCCTAATAAAATCTAGTGGTGTACCTTGGTGTTGTGACTGCAGTGGCAGTATTTACGGTAGGAAATCGGTAAAAATTACACAAGGGAATAAGCAAGAAGGGACTCCGCAGATACCGTTTATGTCGCCATGGTGGAAAATATGATGCAGTTGTACTGGCGTAATGTGCCTTGAAACGATAGATTGACTGGCCTAAGGTGGCGTAGTTAAAATAGTTCCCTGTGTTAGGGGATAGTTGTAGTGTTTCTACGGCGTGAACTGCTGACGGTATGGAAAGTGGATGAAGAGAAACTATGCAGGTGTGATAGATATTTGACAAGTTGGTAGATCTGTGGTCTTGCATTGATTAGAGTAAAATTCATGTATAAAATGGACACGTCGGGCTTTCTAATTTACAACTGAAGTTGTACAGAAGTCTTTGGAAATTTAGGGTAAACTTATGACTTCTAGCGGGAATCGCGCCAGGTTTTAACACCGCTCGGTCAAGCATAGATCCCTGGCTTGTAACAATATCTTTAGTTTTTGTATTATCTGTTTATAAGTCACCATACTAAAATGTGTGGGAGTGATTGTGTAGATGCGTATGGGGGTGGGTGGGTGGGGTTAAGTACCATCAGACGTATTGGCCAACGTTTAAACTCTAACTAGTTTACACAATATCTGTAATCTGATTGGTTTATATTGATCAACATCGGCAATATTTTTAGACGCAAGTTTCAGTAAAAAAAAAAAAATGTTTTGCACCGGGCGAGTAGCGTAGGAGAAAGGATTTGTCTGTCAAGAGTTCATAGAGCGGTTTCTATATAGTTGCGATAAGTCACCAAATATCTGTAATATGCGCCTGCGATATATTTGGTCAGATGGCTTCACCTGTCGATCATATATGTTCACAAAACTCAACTTCATTGCACGCAAAAAGTCAATTTTTGAATCCTTATTAGTGTGTTTACAAATTTACAATAAAACCTCCAATATTACCATCTATTTAGAATGAAAGTGTATTTAATTATATAGTTTGTTCATTAAAGTTTCACAAATAATAATTATATGTTAATCATAGAAACAATACTAGACTTTTCATGGGTACTGAAGCTAATGCGTTTTGTGCATGTAAGGGCCAGAACTCCTGTCAGATAATGTGCCCGGAAAGCAGAGGCTACGTTGTTCACTCTTGTATGATTCATTGAAACAGCGTTGTAACAGCTCGACGCATTATGCGACGATAAATTTGACTCTGATGTTGTTGTGAGTTATGTGCGTATTATACACAGAGATCTCGCGCCCTCTGCATGTGTCACTCAACACTGTACCATCCAGTGGCATTTAACACTCCTAACCATTTGAAAAATACCACAAAATCGACGTTACGAGCCATAACGATAGCCAAATATACCTTTAATACGAAAGTAACACGAAAAACTTGATGAACCAAGGTAAAAAAGTACATGGCCTTTATGCCTTAACGTGAACCTACTACCACGTTTCTCTCTCTCTCTCTCTCTCTCTCTCTCTCTCTCTCTCTCTCTCTCTGAGACTGACACACACAGTGGTACAACTTGTACTTCAGCTCAGTGTAATATCATCAATACAGACCACTTAAATAATGGTAACAAACTGAATCTGATGTCATGTGACCCGTTTTGATTTCCCTGAATTTGATTATACTAATATTAAATATTCGCTTGTTTAGAATACACATCATATTGCCATAGTAACTTAAAAAAACTTCCTAACCTTTAACAATCGTCAGTTCGAAGAAAATAATAATTTTCAATACGCAATCTGACTAAATACAAGTATCTGCTTTCTCTTTGTGTTAACGTATATGTATGTGTGTGCAAATAACATCGTTTGTAAACAGTATAACTCTAGTATACAACAGAATTTCAGATATACTCGTAAGTGATGAGCGACACCATGGCTAAATCTTTATCTTGTATATGTGGATAAGTTCACGAGTACAAACATTTGGTTACAGAAACCAGAGAAAACGAAAGAAACCAAACGAGACGGTGATCAGGAATAATGCATATGCTGTAGCTGACGGATGATGTCAAAGAAATGGGAAATTTTGAATAATGCAAAGAGCTATAAAATTTCCAGTTTTATTTCCAAAAGAAGACAAGGCATTGAGTACAGAAAATTGCTCATTCACTCAATGACCGGAAGGGACATTCACTCAATGACCGGAAGTAATCTAATAAATTGATAATTCTGATGAGACAATAATATAACGATGAGGACATTTGCGATCCTGAATGCGAAACAACCGCATTGTTTGTGACTTTTTGGAAAACTATAAAAAAAAGGGCACACCAAAAAGAAACAAATCATGCATGAACGCTGTGTTTTCACTCTTTTGCTTGCTTTGTTGTACACATATGCACTACAGTCAATGCCCGTTTCACTTGATTTACAGAGTGAGTACCCCAAAAAAGGCAAGGTAACTCTGTCTGAGGACTGTATCTGTTTCTCATGAATTGGATGAAAAACAATGGATTTGAAAATCAAGCCTCAAACTCGTGGGTTTTTTTTATTTGAAACTGAAATAATATTTATGAAGTTTGAAATCTTAGGTACGTTTTCTAAAACTAAGATTTTCATTTAATTCCCTGGGAAAACGTATTTAGACTTATTTGATACAATGCATCATCGTGATCACCGTATTCTTTGACTTGACCATAGTGATTATATGATACCATCATCTCACCGGTGATAACCAAAGATGATACATATGCAATGACTACGTGCTGATTACACTCAAATTACACGGACTGCGCTCCAAACACGGGGCTAAATGATCCTCAAAGATCAATTTTCCCTATTTTCATTTTAAGCTTTATATATTGTATAAAAGTTGGAGCCCACGGAATACTGCAATAACGCTGGTATCAGAAAAATCAACTGATTGTGACATCCGTGGTGTGGATTTTATAATTACTTTGACACAATGTACATAGACTATTCATTCATTCTAATTAAATATCTCATCAAACGTTTTCCCTTGATGTACACCAACAACTGTCTGTCACAACTATTGAGAGGCAGATCCGACCTATAACAATATTTTCCATACGTTTTTCAAAGCTTATTGCCCTTTATTAACGATATTGTCAAATTTTCGTAATTACGCTAGATATTATGTTCCGTTGGTTAGGCCGGGAATACTAACAAGAGGCGATTTCTAGATGTTATTGCATTTTAGATGTTCTTCAACTATTCCAAAGCATTTTAAATATAGTTCCTTAAATATACTTTCATTGATACTGCATGTGGACGCCTGAAATGTTTTGTACTATTATGATAGTTGTATCCCAAGAGATCTCGTAAAGTATGTGAGTAAATAAGCACGAAGCAGGATATTTAAGCAATCTTTATTGCACATAATGATTATGGGTGGCGTCAAATAAAGTTAAAGCAGCGTCTTGTTTTACGGAAATATAATTTGGGTTCATTTAGGGTGGTTAACGCCATTTTTCAGCACATGACATATTTTACATGGCGGTCAGTGTATTTAGTGGAGGAGGAACCCGGGAAAATCCCGAGAAAAACTACTGACCCACGAAAGCTACTGGCAAGCTTTCACACACATCCACGTTGGCCAAGCCGAGACTCGAACTCACGCGTAAGGTGGTGAGATGTTGGTGATCCATAAAGGCAAGCACCACAGAACACGAGGTTTTGCATGATGAGGAAATGGAAAGCCTGTAGAGAAAGATCTAAGAAAATTTTAATTTTATCCCTGGAAAATCTCCTACCAGGTGGACGACAGTCCTTCTGTGTAAAACATATCCAAACTGTTTCCATGAAAGTCGCCCTCTTTTGGTTATATGAAGAGAATATTATCAACTTATTGCAATGGTTCGGCATCATTCGCTCTTAAAGTTCTTATTTTCACATGGTGTTTTCGTTTACGCAGAAAGTTATCTTATTCTCTCTGTTTTCTATTTCGTCTATTTTCTTTACTTTTTGCTAATTCTACCTGCCCGCTTTCTGAACATTTCTGAAATCTTCATTATAGGCGCATACGGCTATAATAAGTGCTTGCAGGTAGTAGCATATACGCAAACGTTTAAAAATCAATACCATCTGAACTACAGTAAATGCTTTAATTAATTTGTCTATGAATTTGAAAGGCTAAATGAGTGACTAAAATATAATAAAACCCCAGAAATCGTCATTTGACTTTATTCCCAGCGTAATCAGTGAAACCCAAAGTAGTTTCGAAAATTTCACAATAACATTCGTGAACTGCAACAAAACTTGCAAGAAAATTTGCAAATACTTTGAACAGTTCCCAGCTATCTCTCAGTAGGTGTAACATTCAGTTATTAATGTATATTAAGGAAAATGTTGAATGAAATATAGGATTCGAATGAAACTGTTGTAAACCCAGGCACATTGTCTGAAAGTAATTGTAAAAACCGCAATGTATTTATTACAATTAATTGGGAGTTTAGATCAGAGTGACTGGTATTTCGTTGTCTACAACTTTCCTAGAAGAAGTAAAGCTTAATTGAGAAATAGGCAAAACTTACCTCTAACGGTCATATAGCCACGTGTTTGGAACGCATTACGCGCGTAATTTGAGGGCATTTTTGAGAGTCATTGTATCCACAACGTTTATGGTTATCCACCGAAAATCTGGCGTTTTGTACCACTCTTTCTTCAATTACTCACCGCTATTTCGGGATTGTTAAAACATTCTTTCTGGTCACCATGTATTTTGGGGGTAATGCCTGCCTTCAGAAGATAAAAGACCGTTCCATTTCAGGACCACAAAATTACATGGAAACTAAACTAAGGCTTTAATACAGAGTACACGTTGTCAGACAGTGACTTTAACAGTTTTTTAAATCAGCATCTGGGCTATAAAGAAAATATGCCACCATAAGCTAGTTTAATCTCAAGTTACAAATGAAAAGGAAAAAGAACACTGAACTATCCTTAAAAGTACGCAGGTTGTCAAGTCTCTTAGTTTTCTTTTTCAAAGACTTCCGTTTCTTCTACATCTGAATGAATTTTCTTATATTTTGAAACAAGATGGGCTGCAGTTTAATGTAATCGATTTTGATTACTAACTAGCTCTTGTCTGTCTGCTAGGTAAGGATTTCACTCGATATAATTAAACAGCTTTCGATCATTTCTTATATTTATACTGTGTTCTGACCAAGTTAAAAAATGCAAAGTCTGCTTTTGTGGATATCTGACAAAGAGAAAGTGAATTGGTAACTTTTCTTTTTGCACCAATTAGCTCTACAACGGACATCAAGATATTAATGAGTCTACACAGCCGCATTAACATGGTGCATGGCATACTGTGCACTTTCGACAGCATGCTAGTACAAGGCCTTTGATCAATCAGCTCGGAGAACACTCCTAGCAACATGAAATAAGCAACCTAACACCGACAAGGAATGGTGACTCCGGCATTCTAACAATTGACCTATAGTTTGATGAGAGAACTATAAATTATCTTTTTTTTTTCTATAAAGAGACACTAGAGAACAACACCCACTGTAAGCCTTTTCATGTATTTATTTTTAGAAATGTCAAATTTCGATTATGCTACCTATTCTTGGGCATGCTCTACTCCAGTTGTCTTGGCATTAAAAGATTATATCCATGCTGCCGTGCCGTAAAAAAATTAAACCAAACAACCAGATCGCGTGGAGACACCGTGGAGGGACTTTGTATTAATCCTTTCACGCTCTGTCTAATCTTACTGCGATGCCTCCAGAAACGAAAAAAAATTGCGTGAGCTGTACTTTACATTGTTGAGATTAGTTATTGTTATTGTTGTTGTTTAATAATCATTCATTTTAGCAAATATATATCCAAACTGTGAGCACTAACATGAACTGTTTTCATTTGATGACTGAAATATGTGTGAAGGAAGTTGGCTTCCAAAATAGCATGGAGGGCAAATAGCTTTGTTTGTAGAGGTTGTGGCTGGGCGCATGTTTCATTGTTTCAGTCCCAAACATATTTGCATTCATTTTATTTTAAGAATTTCTCTTATAGTTTCCTGGTTTTTTTATACTTAACTGCTGAGATTTCCTATTTACTCCATATTTCACATAGTTTTGAATAATTCCTACAATAAATTTCGCCAAAAGGCACTTGACGGTCTGATAATGTTATGAAATTATATGATTTTAGATGCATTATCTATGAATCATTGTAGCACTATTACAGTTTAGTTTAAAGTTCCACCTGATATAGTGTCATTCACACTCCACCATCATGAAACTAAGAATTGTCTTTTTATTATGTAATCAAGGCATTTGAGAGGTGATCGATCCTTTCTCGTGTCAAACAATACCTGAATTTGTTGTTGATTTTGAGTCAATTTGACTTGGATTTGTATAAAATAGATGATGATAGCATTACGAACTTATTTGCACATAAATGTAAATTAAACAGAGATATTTCATTCTGATAACCAAGGACATATACAGGTGCAATAGTGAGCGAAATCAAAACTATGTAAACAGTGACACCAAAAGGATTTACTCAAGGTGGAGACAAAAATATTCCCAACAATTATTATAAATGAAAATATTTTTTAAAATCACACTACAGCTTGAAACAAAAGGAACCTCTTTCACCAATATTGTATGCATTTTTGCTAAATTACATTGTACCAGGAACAAACGGCCATGTAAAGCGTGCAATTTAAAAGCTGTCAAAAATGAAGATCATTTTTTGCTTGTATGTCCATTTTAAAGGGAAATGAGAAGAAAATATTTTACTATGATGTTATTGTTCATGGCCGCATATTGAACAATTTGAAGGCATTATGTCTGCCAATTCAAACAAAATTCTTAACGTGTTTCCTAAATTTGATATACTTTGCGCAACAGAAAATATAAGAAAATAGATAGTTTTATATAAGTAATTAATGATTAATTGCATGATATGACTAAGAGAATTAATTAGAATTGTTGTTTTTCTCCATTTTATGCAAATTCAAAGCCATTTTTAAAAAATATTAAATAATATGTATATTATATTTAATATTCAACAGAATTATGTTACTGATCGTCTGAATTATGGCATTTTTGCATGCTCGGTAGCCATAAATTACTTTGTAATTTAATCACAAATAAATTCTGTGTTTTATTCTGTTCTGTTCTATATCATCCAATTTTCCTAGAAATGTAATTTTAATCATTGTTTCTATTAGTTAAAGCACCACTTCGATTTACACAGAGGAAAGTAATTGTCTCTGTACTCGACATTGTTTTCAATTACAAATCTATCATGCATGCGAATGACAAGCCACATGACTACGTGACGTAGTGCTCGATCACTCTTTCAGCAAATTTCGTTAAGTTTTGCTATGCTTCGAAACTGATTACTTCCATCTAGGGATTATAAAACTGTCAATTACATGCAAGAACTACTCACCGCCTAAACTGAACATCTTGATAAAGTGCAAAAACTATTCACCTCCGATACTGAAGAGTTTCACAACAGAAGTGTTTCAAAGAGCATGGTCAATACTTATTTTTAACAAAATCACGTTTAAATATAATTTTACGAAGAATTTTTAAATTAATTGATTGGCTTAAATTAAAATTAGATTAACTTTACGTAGTCATTACGACAAACAAAGAAAAGGGATCTAGAGTTAGAGTCTTAATATACGTATGTGTCCTCAGAGCTGGACATAATATAATAAGGGGCCCCGAGTGGCCGAGTGGTCTAAAGCGCTCTCCGTTACGGATCACTGCCATCTCACCTCTGTCTGCTTGGGTTTGAGTCTAGGATTCGGCGAATGTGGATATGTGAGAAAGCTTGCCAGTAGCTTCTCGTGGGTCGGTGGTTCTTTCCGGGGATTTCCCGGTTTCTTCCTCCACCATTAATACTGGCCGCCATGTATAGCCTATCGTGTGCTGAAAAATGGCGTTAAGCCCCACAACAACAACAACAACATAATATAATATAGAAAATTGCATTGCGAATCGCCGTATAACAGAGGCGCTTACTTTACAACGATGGGCAGAGCGCTTGTAGATGTGACTTGTCTCTACTTTTAATTAACAAGCATGCAAAAACATAATTATTCATCTTTGTTTTGAGCTACTTATATGTATATGGAATAAAAAGCGTGTTGTCATCTTATGTGTTGATCTTTAATACCAATTCAATAAGAGGTCGTTTATTTTATGTCTGCCTCTTCGGGAAAATAATTGTATATGATGTATGTGTAGGAGGTTGAATGACAAGATAAGAGCTAGGATTTACAAGGTAATGGACGTGTTTTGTCACAAGCGGACCAGATATGACCCCCAGATTTATGTATCTTTAATCACGCAGATGTTCAACAAACAACTCATCTGTATCCCGCAGGCAACTTGTCTTCACACCAATAGTATACTCTCTCCGTGTACATAAAAGAAACACTGGCATAGGAAAGCTTATGTCACACTGCTTGCAGAAATGTGTGCATTCTTGTATATCGTTCCTCACATTTCACATCTTGACAGCAATGATAAATATATTGTTCTCGTCATGACTGTTTCTTTCAATGATTGCAAAAATAGAGATCACATTCAAGATAACTGATGTTGTTCCAACAATGATGTAATTAACGATTGATTTGCCTGTTTAAAATGAAGTGACTTTATACCACAAAGCATAATTTTGTTTAAAATTTTATTTTACGCGATAGTCTTTGATACATTCGGATACCCAAACTATTACTGAGAGATAGCGGTTTAATCTTTCCATATAAGTCAGGGCCGTCTCCACGTTCATGAAGAAACTTTGAAATTATTCGAAATCAAGATTAAAAGCTTTGACGCCATTCATTCGAGTCACTAATTACAAGTGATGGCTGACATAGCGTTTAATACAAGGGAAGAACAAAAAGGAGAACGTCGTATCAATATAAAGGTCTTTCTGGTATAGAATTAGTCGTGCCATATAGAATGCTGTACCAGCTCAGAGGCTTAATTCTTAATTCATTTAACCTTGTGAGCCTTCAAGAGCTGGGAAGAAACCAAATTACGTCCTTATTTTTGGCGACATCAGTCACTTGAATTACCATGTGACATACATTACGGGAAATTCTTTCGCATCAATTATTGCATCATTTATTAAAATCTCGCAGAGTAATAACGTAAGCCGTTGTAGCTCAGTTGGTACAGGATCGGACTTGTAATCTAACGGTCGCGGGCTCGATAATCACCTATGCTAGTTCGGGGCGGCTTCCTTAAGAAAGGAAATTAGCACCCATTTCCTCGACATGATATAGCCAACACTGTGTTAAAAGTGTTATCGAAGCCCCCAAAAATCCCGCAAAACTAAAAATGTAATAATACTAAAGTTCGAATTTTCCTACCTTCAACACAACCTGCGCGATATGTAACGAGTATTACCAAATTACCATGGCCGATTAATCAGCCACACAGCTTAATGACACTGACTAAAGTTTTAGGGGCTGATCTCAACTATTCATTAAAACACGCCAATATTTTCGGACACTCTCGTCTGCACACATCGGTTTATGTTTTATACACTTACCAGTATTGCTTGCGACTGTTGAGTTACCGTCGGCTGAAGGTTCTTTTTTTTTTTTTGGCGATAAGCACATCATCAAATATTATGCCTGACTACTTGTAAATCGACGTGGAATTGCACAACCCTATGTCCTATGGCCATTTTAAATTTCGCGCTTGATATGGCACTTACCAAATATTGGTAAGTATCCTGTACACAGGTGTGTTCCGGAAAGATTTGCATGCATGAAAATGTTCGTTTTAATGAACAGATGCCATCATACCCATAAATGGTCCATCAGTATCAACACAGTTATGGGAGTTTGATTTATTGGACTAAGTAATACCTTGTAGAAGACAAAGGGGCAAAATGAAATGACAACTTTACTTTTAAAAGCTTTTTTTTCTGTAAGTGTATGTATGAAGCAAACATCTGTTTGACGATTTGTGCTTCCCTTCCGGGAGAAATATTCCAAACAATAGACATTCACTTTTTTGGCTAGAAAAGCCTTTTATTTAGATAGAAGGCCTAAAATTTAGCTTAATTTAAATTGCTTTTTTTATATTAGATCAGGTTGTGTGCAGGCGGACACGCACACAGATACCAAAGGGCGAGCTTACACCAAAAGCTGGATCGACAAAAGTAATCAGGCGTTTTTGAAAGTAGTGATGCACATAAACTGATAACCACTTCTGTTTCAACCAAATTATCATATTTGTTCAAATTTGTCGGCAACTTTATAAACTGTCCGAACTCTTCTTATAACATGATTAAATGCTGCTGAATGTCAATGTTATAATATCATTTTTGTGTTTTCTTCACACCCTACTGTAACAATATACAGACTCAGTTTCCTCTGTTCCTTTTATTAATATTCTAATACAGGGCGTGGCGAACGTTAAGTCGAGTCCAGCAACTTTTATTATTGTGAGGGGACCCTATAATTAAGTTTCGCGGGATGGGATGCGAGGGCCAAATTACTTGCTACTTCAATGTAAATATATATAACCTGACCGTCCATCTTTCAGACAGCTACTGTTTCAATCAACGTGAAATGGCTATTTTTACTGAGCAATCGATGCCGTCTTCTGAGTTTTCAGACATCTAAAATCGTCTACATGTTCTCTAACCTCTACCAAATTTAGCAACATACGTCATGCTGTTCAATCCGTATATGGTACCTTCGACAAGATTTGTTTACATTTACCTGATTTAAGATTTTGTGGCGAGAATGCTCAAACTAATATATTCCATTTTCTTTTAGGAAGCTGAAACATAAGTAACAAATATGAGTTCATTCAATGGATAAGGTAGAGTTTGCTTGACTATGATTTATAAAACAAATGTTATTTTTTTTATAACAGGAGCTCGATACTTGTAAAAGTGAGATCAACGTACAAATAGGATGTTCTTTACAAGAGACGAAACTTGTATTAATTGTGGAATAGGTTTGGGGACCAGCTGCATTTTGGGCTAAGCTGTTTAATAAATAAATAAATAAAAAAAATTAAAAAATAATTAAATAAATAAATAAATAAATAAAAACAAAACAAAGGAAAACAATAATTTTAAGTATCCGCACAGCATAATCTCACAGGTAAATAATGGACGTACAAGGTTCCATATATGGATTGAGTGACGTAATGTACGTTCCCCAGTTTGCTCCAAGTCACGGGGGTAAATGACATCTGCGAGATTTAAAAAATTCTAAAACTTCGAAAGACTGCTTGGGTAGCTGACTAATAGAAGGTGAATTTACCAAAAATTACGCTGGATTGGAAAATAGCTTTCTGAAAGTGACGATATCTGAAAGTGACTATGTCTGAAAGTGACGATGTCTGACAGTGACGATGTCTTATCATATTACATATGTATTTAACATTTTCCTCCCTAAATCAGTGATCCAACTTTATAAAAACAGAAGGGCGTCCCCCAAGTTGTCTTTAGTGCCCACTTTTTTCTTTTATCTCGGTGCACTTCTGGCCCCCTACCCCCAATTTTTCAAGACTATCCCCAAAGCATCTCCGGATTCAATCAACGCTTTCTTAAATCTGTGTTTTCTTTTGTTTATTCCACATACTGTTCTCCTTATTTAGCGGACAAACTTATGAATGTGCTATTGTCTGTTTCTGCTTCCAAATGGATTAATTCCCCAATTTCGTGACTGACATCAAGTCTCTTTATCACAATAAATGTCTTCTGATTATAAAGAGTGCCGCTTTCTTCACCAAAAATGTCCATTTTGGCACGCTGTAAATGGAGGTAAGCCCTTGAAAGCACTTGTCATAAACAATGTTGGCAAATGTTATTTTCCTCTGTACACGATTTTTATGCATCAAGTTGTGTCTTGGAGGAAATATACAGTAATAGCTAAATATATAGCCTTTTCCTACGGAGGAAGGTAAGAAGAACAAAAGTTGTGATCTGTGTTCCATAATGGAAGCTATTATGATTAAACGAAATATATAAATTTAGACTCTTGAGAAAAGATATAAAAATACAAAATATGATTTTCTATTGTTTGGATTTAATCCAGTTTACTTCGTGTTAAATGACACATGTAGGCTAAATCGCTCCTTTGACAGCATATTCCATCTGACCTATTTTTCTCATATCGCAGTTGTCTTTTTTGTTATCGAATATTTGAGAAGAACAAGAACAAAACAACTGGACGGCTTTAAACAAGCCACGCATGTAATCTTACACCCTTTGGGTCAGGGGCTAAAAACAAATCAAGGTAAACAGATATAGGTATCTCGCGTGAAAATAGCTAAATTTATAAGAAAGGTATCGATAGAAATACAAAAGAAATCAACAATGTATCTTGCGACAAAATGCATTGGTACCCATTATTTTCATGTCGAAATCAAAGCTTTTAAGATATTTTGACAACTCCACTGTTGTCAACACCATATACCGTCTATACTCGCTTATAAGTAGAATCCAACTGCAAACTGCACAGACCAGATGTGCAGTCGCAAAACGCGCCGGCAGATCTGGGTCTGTACAGTTTGTAAGAAATAATAAGTAGAACAAACAACATAGACCCTGGTCTGCAAGCGTACAATGCTATAGCAAATCAATATCTTTGTTACTTGCAGTTGGCCTTGACTTATAATTAACTACAGACGGTATCCAATAATTTATTAGGCAACAAATCCTGTTTCTATCACGTAGTATTGATTAAGTGTGTGTGTGTGTGTGTGTGTGTGTGTGTGTGTGTGTGTGTGTGTGTGTGTGTGTGTGTGTGTGTGTGTGTGTGTGTGTGATTTTTAACGTAGCTTTAAACAAATTTTCAGTTATATCGCTACGATGTCTGCAGTGTGACAGTTTATAGTGATATCTAACACTGGGGCATCATGCTGCAGAAATGTAGCATCATGTTCCACCCAGTCACATTATCCTGACACCAGGCCGATCAGTCCTAACACTAACCTCTTAATGCTGAGCGAGTAGCGAGGCAACTGTTACTACCATTTTATTAAATCTTTGGTATGACTCGGCCGGGGTTCGAACCCGCCACCTCCCGCATCCGAGGCGGACGCTCTAACTACTAGGCCACCGGAACGGTCACGTGCTGATTAAGACTAAACCCTTTGTAGATTAAAGAACGCTTTTAGATCCATATATAGCGACATGTAACATTTTTTTACT
Organism: Megalonaias nervosa; assembly: GCA_016617855.1. NCBI lineage: Eukaryota > Metazoa > Mollusca > Bivalvia > Unionida > Unionidae > Megalonaias > Megalonaias nervosa. Next base: position 3,532 of record JAECUM010084995.1, on the reverse strand, counting down.
TTATACTTATTTTCTGTTTTCTATCTTTTGCTGTCGTAGAATACGACTGATTTTTAAAACGGATTTGACAAGAATTGGTCTAGCTGTAATATTTTGAATATATTTCGATGAGTAGAGTCCGAAGAACTGACCAGTGTTTAATGAATCAACTGAATCTGCTGAATATACAAAATAAATTATACGCTGTATGTTCGGGTTGCTAAGTAAAAGTGGCAATAATGCCAAATACATGAACGTTATTATTTGAATACGAGACGAAACAAGGTAAAAGACCGCCAGGAGAACATAATATACACGAATTTATTAGGCATCATTTGTGCTAAATGTTCGGTTTACGTGGCAGCTTTTATCTGCTCGAGACAATATTTCAAGAAGCATTTCTCTTTTTTATATGTGGTCACGCACGCCCATGAAAATCATGTTCCTTTTGTTGTTGTTGTGGAATACAATAGAACTCATAATGTTCAACAAGGCACTGAGGACAAATCCCATCAACACCATAAGGGCTCGAACCCATGACTACAGGATTCAGATATCTTCCTTCCAGACCAAGATTCCAACCCACTCGGCAACCGGCTCATACATCTAATGCTGCACAATTTATGTACTGGGGTCACAGGTTCTAAACACTACCTGTGCATTGTGTTCTTATATATATATATATATATATATATATATATATATATATATATATATATATATATACACCAGACAGAACGGAAAGTTCTATCCCTGGATTCTGTAGAAGAATGCTTGATAATAGTATGCAGAATTAATATTTAATACAAATAATACTATCATACAGGTTAGAGAATTTTTAATTCGCACTCTACGGAGATTCGAACCCAGGTCTGCGGGTAAACGGCACCCATCTCCGTGCCTGCACGCACCAGCCCATATTCCGTCATGACTAAGCACGCATCACCAAAAAATGATGGCGCTGAATCGGTGTTATATGCACTCGTCTTATGTTATGTCATTTTTTGGTGATGCGTGCTTAGTCGTGACGGAATATGGGCTGGTGCGTGCAGGCAAGGCGATGGGTGCCGTTTACCCACGGACCTGGGTTCGAATCTCCGTAGAGTACGACTTAAAAATTCTCTAACCTGTATGATATATATATATATGTGTGTGTGTGTGTGTGTGTGTGTGTGTGTGTGAAATTATAAGATTGTAGGCGACGAGAAGATACTAGTTTGGATACCTTTAGATTAAAAACCATTCAGTATTTAAAGGTCAAAATTTTGAAGAGTCAAATTACATTGAAACTAGAGCCTTCTGCCGACGCCCTAACATAAAATATCTAAGTATCACGAGACGTACATTTATTTGTATCCTATCTTTAGTTTTGCAGAAAAGTAGTCTACATCTTTATGGGTGTGTTTAAAACAAACGCCATTTTCGCCCCATTCCCGCAAAATATGGAGCACTCAATTGTCAGTCAACATTTACTATGCACACAGTCAGCGTCTACTTAGTAGTGTGTTACTCAAAGAAGGTCTAATTATAGAAAGGTGGTGTCTTTTCTTCGGAGCTCAACCAAGCTGAGACTGGGTCCCATCAAACTGAAATTTCACATTTGATTTGCGTTTAGTTTCAACAACGTTATGCAAAGACCAAGCAGAATCATCGACTGGTTTTCTTCAACAATGAATTGAAACATAAGACGAGAAAACCGATTAAATTGTCGATAACATGAATAGTCCAAACAACAAAGCAAGTCAATCTCGGAGACCTTGCCATTTTCAATAGCATTCCACAAGCATATTGTGTATCACGGTTTGAGTTAATTAGTGCGAATTCTTTACAAGGGTTTCTGTCCCCCCCCCCACACACAAATCATGCCTGTTTATAAAGGGAGACTCATCACTGGTGATAGTTATACAACTATTTGCTTCTTCCTCGACCAGAGATGCCCATGGTGTCCGGAGTGGTGAGACAAATGGTCAAGATTGCCAAACCTTCCATGTTCACAATGTCTAAATTAGACTAATGGACACGTCGCCAATACTATATCATTCCGTTCACACTATAGAGCATGAAGCTACCGTATAAAAAGGTTCCAGACGTTAGAATACCAACAGACAGTAGGACATACATTTCAGATCCGGCTGTTGGTCAATTTGTTTTGGGTCAATTCCGAAACAAAATGAAAAATAATACAAAGCTATATTAATGTTATTAAAATATTATCAGCAAATGCTATAGAACTTTAATTTGACAATACCTTTACGTTATCGAGACTAATCTAGATTTCTTAGAAACAATTGCTAATCATAAGAGATCATTTTACTGAGTTTCATTGGCAATTTAAACAAATGTGTCCACTGCGAGCGTGAAATAGGGGTAGACCATTTTTGGTGTATGTGTGTGTGTTTTTCTTCGAATCAGGATATGTTTCCTTTCGCCTCAAAATAATTTAATTTTTTTAAAACTGATATACTGGATATTACTACTTATTTTAAAAAAATCAGAGCAAAAATACATTTTCTAGCTTCATGAAGGCCGGACATTTTAAAAAATTCCAAACACCCTGTAATGTGTCGAATTTTGAATAAGTATGGAACCTTAAAATTGAATTCATTGTGCATTAAAATTTTATTACAGTCAAGCCAGAAAAGTCTTTGTGAAGGGTCACTTTGACCTTTTCTTCATGTCAGTGTTAAACTTGAAAGGCCACCATCTACGGCTCATTGAGAATTGACCCGGGCATCGCAACGCTGTCCTGAGAAAGTACACATTAGAGCTACCAACCATAACCGCTTGAGGTGAATCCCATGTCAAATAGTCATTTTCAAAGGGATGTTGATATGCATCATATTTCTCAGATTTTTAGGTTGTCAAAATCTGACGAAAGAAATAATTCTCTTGGGGGAAAATTAGGAACCGCTGATTGCGATTGGTCAGTTAAATTAAGGCCTACACCTTGGAAGTAATGTTGAATTTAAAATTAACGACCTTGGTCGAATTTCTTTAGTCCGAGAGTTTTCCTGCGAGAGACAAGACTCGATGACTACTAGAGAATAATGCTTTCCTCGTTAAACAAGTAAAAAAGGGACCAGGTGGCTGTCTTGTAAGAAAAGACAGGTTTTAGCTCTAGGACGCACAATTTCTGAAAAGAACAGCATTAAGTGAAACAGCTCCCAGGAACAGACGGGGACAGTCCGAAGACGGAAGTCCGGAAAAGAGATGAAGCGTTCAGAATAGGATGATCAAGGAAGATCAACGTATACACGTAGGGGGAAAGACTTGTGATACACGGAGACGAAGACAGAAAGCAATGTTAAGTGATGCAAATCAGACGTGGACATTGTGTGCTCTTTTCACCACTCGTTACCATGATGAACGAACCCAAAAATAGAACACTGCTACTGAAATTCTGTTAACGTAAATTTGTTTGAATTGAAGCTGACACTATTAGTTATTTTTTGTTATCGATTACGTTTTTATTTTCTTGTCTAAAGGGGGCTCGTATTGTATTATTTTTTCTCAATAGTCTTGCTCAGTTCTCTGTTGATGTTCTACCTATCCA